>SSSL01000369.1:0-62465 GCA_008086715.1 Sitobion miscanthi
TTGTTTAAGTTAACGTACTTACTAATAGAAAAATAAATAACTTACAATAATATCAGAATCTCTACTCTGTATCATTTTACACATGCATTGGTTTATTATTAAAATAAAATTTAACACATAATTTACAGTGACCCTATAACAAAATACACTCAAAAA
Source organism: Sitobion miscanthi (assembly GCA_008086715.1). Taxonomy (NCBI): domain Eukaryota; kingdom Metazoa; phylum Arthropoda; class Insecta; order Hemiptera; family Aphididae; genus Sitobion; species Sitobion miscanthi. The sequence continues at coordinate 157 of SSSL01000369.1, forward strand.
GTACTTTACAATAGTACAACTTCTCTAGTTTTTTTTTTCTTATTTGTTTAACAAATTATATGCATACCATTATTCTAATTAATTGACAAAAATGTTATTAGTTATTTATTGTAATTTAAAGTGCAAACAAAAGTCAAAATAAACAAGTAAACAATATACATAAATATTACTGACTACTATTACATATATAGTAATATTTTATGGTATTTATTATAAAAATACAAAATATGTGCGGAACGATGTCGAATACTTGAATTATTTACAAACAATAAAACCCAAAATTATTAAAGAAAAAAATAACAATAATATATCTAGAAACGTGTGCTGAATATACTGTAAAACAAGGTTTTTTTTTACTGAATGAACTATGGCATAATTAGCGATGTATGGACACACAAAACAAGCATATTATTATAAATTTTTTTGCTTTAGGTGTAAAGACATTTAAAGACTAAAAGTATTCCAATGGATTAAAGCTACATGCGGATTTCAATTTTCATTTAATCTTTTTCATCATTCATTGGATCAGATTGAAAATAAATTAAATTTGTTAATACGTGATGTTTTTGGAAGATTTTAAAGGTAGATAATAAGTACTTACCTAAGCTGACAGTTGGCCCACACAATCTCTCTGATATATTTTCAATCGAAACCGATATACTGTCAGTATGTTTATCTATTCTATCATTCCGCATGGACTTTAATTTTCGTAGTCTTGACTTTTATTGTATATACAAAACAGGCATAATTTTACAAGAAACAAAACATCGACTTAAACATTATACTCAAAAGATGGCTTAAATTTAAATCCAATTTTCTGGGTACAGTTTATTTTAGTGATTCCCAGGGAGGGCTTGTATTATCAGAAAATCAAAAAAAAATAACTAGCAAAATTAGGGCATATAATTTTAGTTTATAATCAGATACATGTTTTAAAAGTCAGATCTGACATTGGCCTGTATTTCACAACGACAAAAACAACTGAAACTATACTATAAAAGCCGATTAAAAAAAAAAGTCTTGTGACTTACCTTTTTTTAAGTTTTATAGTTTATTATTTTTCATATTGTTTTAATTAGACAAAAATAATTATATTATGTTAATTAATGTACACTTCAAAATAAATAATGATACACATTCAAAATGAAAACTACACACTCGTCCTGTATAATAGTACCTATGTAAGTAAATAAGTAAATAATAAATATAATATTATATTATAACATTGATATGTTTCAACGATAATAATTTATATTCATGATATATCCATTATCCGTTAGTACCATCTACTAAAGGTTAAATTGACGTCATACTACAGGTTATTTTTAGCGTTTATACCACGTATATAATTAAATTGTATATATATTTTTTTATTTATTTACATAATAATCAATTTTGAATACTACTGCCTTACTCAATTACACGAAACCCATGAGAAATTTATTTTGCAATGCTTTGATCCAGTAAATCGTATTAAAGCCTATACAATTTGTATGATATAATATCAATATATTCAAAGACTGCACAAGTCTATAAATTTAAATTGTTAATTATATTTTTTATTTTTATATAGTTAGGTACGATATATATAACTATGAACAGTACCTACGTCCAAAATTTAGATTGCAATGAAAAACATATTTAATTTTTCTTATTTCTAAAATATATTATATTATGTTTTTATGTATGATCTACCACCATGATGGCATGATTCAACAAATAATAATAAATATAAAAAAGCGAGTAATCGGAAGTCGCTCTGATGTACAGTAGGTTAAAAGTGGGTCACTGTATAATGGATGGTGTTGAATTTGAATTGAATGATTTACATCAAAGAAAAACAATACTGAGCGGAGACGGTTTGTCAGCCTATGATATTTTATATTATATTTATATTGTTATTACTTATTATTAATACGGTTGGTCATTATTATTTGTTTATTATCATATTTGTTTATAATAATATAGTTTCAAGTACCCACTAATAATATTTTTTAAATATAACACTAAACTAAAATCGATCTTCTTCGTTTGAATATATTTTAATTTCGTCCAAATTTTAACATAAAATTACTATAAAAAAAAAAAACTGTGTTTTATATTTTTAGACTTATTTGGTTACAGAATAACCTACTTTCGTGGAGCCTTGTTTTAAATTTTCAAAAACACAGACACAAAAAATAAAAAACACACATCGTTGTAAAATCAATAGGTTCATCGCTCCCCTCAAAATCCAAAACAACACGCTAAAAGTAGACCCTTACATGAGTATACGGATAGGAAGCACTATACCCATATATTTCGACGCACTAAATAAAAACGGCGAATCGTTAATATTTGTAACATATTAAATCGGAAATCATCGATACTTCTCACTCTCTTGTAAAACCAACGAAACATAATAATAATAATATATAGTGTACCCATGTATAACGTGTCGAAATATTATTGTTTATGCTCGTGACGTAAATATTTGTGCGGAACATACGTATAATGAGTACCTATATATAAAAATACGATTTGATTGACACGGCAATGAGAAATGTGCTGCAGTGTGGCGCGATACTAAGCATTAATTTATCAAAAGGATCAATGCGCGTGTAAGTATATATATATATATCTAGACGGGTTCCAACGGCCACAAGGGGGGGGGGATGGGGGCGGTCGAGATTTCTATAAGAGCTTTACTGCCATGTATGGCGGTACGTATATAATTTATTTGGCAACGGCATTCACCACAGTCTTATACCACTGCTTGTACCTATATACCGCGATTGGCGCTCGTTGGCGTCGCTTTTAAAAGCCATTAATCCTCCGGCAGACCTCGCAACATCGAACCGCGGCCGCACTGCACACACACACACAAATACACGATATTGTGTAGAAATAAAATATTCTCCACGATTTGTCTCGTCAGCAATCTTTTCGCTGGCGTTCTTTTTCTTCCGGTTTTGTCCTGCAGCCACGCCGCATAGCCACCATTACTTATTCGGACCGAGCCCACGTATATATTGTTATGCTGCAGCGTAGACAGACGGCATGTATAATATATTATTATACTAGATTTTATATTATTATGTATGGTGTGTATATTGTTATAATATGATACAACGGTCGGGTCTATATAATCTATGCATGTGTATATATATATATATATACGCGAAAAGTCTCAAGCGCGTATATAACATATCACTATTATCTCACATTGTAGGTAGGCGGTTACTATATTATATGCCGGCTAGTTCATCTATCACTCGGTCCGACGGACGATTTGACAAACGTAAAAACTGTATTATCCGCGTTATGTAGGTATGTGCGTGCGTGATACTACAATAAATTGGACTTGAATGTTGAAAAAAGACATTATACGCCGAGAAAATGGTAAAAACACCGTATACCTAGTCGCGTGTTTAGAAATGCATACGGAGCGCGATACTTTTGATAGTGATATCGAAAAGTATTAGAAGTATGTACTTACCTGAGAAGTATTAGTCATACGTTAGAAGCGTACGAAAGTATTATAATATTTAAATTACAAAAATATGAAATCAATGTAATATTAAAATATAGAATCTAATATTTATTATGCTCAGACAAATTTCACAAACTATAAAATGTTGATGGATTAATATTAATTACAATAATTTTCAACTCATCATAGTCCCCATTATATGGTCATACCAACCAAACCTATATTATCATGAATCTACTATGGGATTATGTATCGTTTGCGCATCACCAGTTTACCTTACGTCAAATTATCGTATACATTATTCGTGTATCAGAATATTTAACGATATAGTTGGTAAGAGATTAGGAGTACCCAAAAAGCGGAAGTTGCTTACTCACTTTCAGCTTAAGACTTGACACATGTAATATTCAATTTTCAAGTATTGAGTATATCTATAGATAATTCTGTTTAAAAATAATATAAACGTTAAACGTACATAACGACAACTGACAAGATAAAATAATTACAGAAATGTACGGGTTGTAACCATTACCCATCAGCTAATAGATTTTTATACCACAATATGTAGCCATGTAGGTACATTTATTATAATATTAATATAACTGTAATATTTTATAATTTAATTAAATAATCCAATTTATTTTTAATTTTATAATATACACATAAACTTATTAATCATATTATATGAATTATAATAATTGTTAGAAATTTGTATAAATAGTACTTTTAATGTGTGGTGTATATATAGGCACTTTTCAATATTTTTTTTATACACCTTCCTATTTGTCGATGCAAAAACAATATACGATATTTTTGCAAAATTAAACAAACATATTTTCAAAAATTTTGCTACTCTACAGAGTACTGAATACTATTTAAATGATATAAAAATCTTAATATTTTTAAGTATGTTCCTAAAGTATACTCGAAAGTTATAAGTTACAATACTATCAGAAATTGAATAAATGCATTATTTAAGGAAAAATAGGGGTAAACATGCTCCGTGAATCACTTTATATACTATATATTTATATATTTTTTATATATATATATAGTTAAATAGATTATTATAAATAAATTATTACTAAATAGAAGAATCATACAGGTATATTAATATTAATACGTCTATGATAAATAGTCGATAATCAGTGTACCGTATCTAAAATAAAAAACGACTTTAAATTGTTTGTTAATAAAATAAAATAAAATCCCTTTTCATATTTTTTTTAAAAAATGTACTCAGAATTAGTTAACTGAAAATTATTCATATCCTCAAAAATGATTATAAGAAATAAATGATTACACTAAAGCTGAATATATTTGACACAATTTAGTTAATCATTTTCCTCATTACCTATTTTACTATAATAGACTGATTTGATCTCATGGCTACTGATTTCAATTCCTTAGTAATTTAAAGTATAAGTAAGTGATTCGCAAGAACCATTATTTAGTTGTATAATATAATGATCATCGTAAATTGTAGGTTTAATTTCAGTTGGTCGTGTATTTTCTATTCAACTATAGCTAGAGGACAACACACTTTTTTTCTTCTAAATTTAGGAATATATTATTTTTAACTAACCAATGTTAACGAATTAATTTTAATATTTTTTTATTACCTAAATTAAATATTTCCTTCCAATAATTACTTAAATATAACATAACTTAGATATTTTTTTAATTTTTTAATTATTCAAACGTAAAATAACGATTTCTCCTCATATTATTTTTGTTATTTTATTTTAGTTCTAAAAATAATTAGTGATTATTAATTATTACTCATTATAGTTTGTAATTTGTATAAGTTATAGATTCACACAATCCATTACATTTTATGTTACTTATATGTTTTATGTTTTATGTTATATTAATAGTATTTTAACATACATGCATAGTACGTACTTATTTAGGTAGGAATAATTTTAATTATAACTTGTAACGTATAAGTTAAAACCAATAAAATAATGATAATAATAATAATTATTATACATCAAAAAAATGTCTTCATTTTTAAAAATTTAGAATTAGCCTAGAATATTAAATTTACAAGATATGAGGACTATAATGTATTATATTTATTATTTATTTGAAAATTATAGCAACTATCGTTAATATGTTAACATTTTATAATTTTTTTTTTTTAACTAATCCGTGGAAACGGGCCATTGCAGTGTGAAGGTTATTTTTTAAGTTGGTTTTTTACTGTGAGGGAGTATACACTATTACGGTAATTGGTTTGAACACGTGTATATGTGGTAAGGATTGTCACTGCAACCCGGGTGGTCACCCATCCAGGAACTATTGACATAGGCCAGTGCTTTCACTCAGAACACTTTTTGTGATTGAAAACAACCACCGCGCCACACCAGGCCACATTTATGATATTTGTTAAAATGTTCTGAGTGTAATAGGCACCTAAATAAACTTTACATAATATATTTTATATTTATATGCTTGTTCAATGAATCATACTGTACAATACACCTTATATCCCTATATTATTATTATCTCTTATTATATATACCATTTGATATGCAAATAAAACACAAACGGGTTTTTTATTCTATGTATATATAAAAAATGTTAATTAAATTAAAAACAATAAAGGAATGTATGATGACATGCAATTCAACTGCGTAATACTATGTATTGCACGTATTTGCAAATTAATGCACTAAACTGGTATGAAATTTCAGATAAAATATATGATATAGGTTAAATTAAAACAATATATAATATGACTACCAATATGAATAGCCATCGAATTACAATTATTGATCAAGTAATTGATTTGGTGACGTTCAATCTAAACAGACAATACGCTTGTGTGTTTGTTGTAAAATTATTTTGCCAAGGTATATTTATTATTATTTATATGGCTACAGCTTAACATAGCCATCGGGTGGTCAAGCTTAAAGTGGACACTAGACACTGACTATAATATAATAGTATATTTTTAAAGTATTACTTTGACAGTATAAATAATAATCCGCGTGTGTGTGATTGTTATAATACACGACGTGTCACGTGCGTGGCGTGTGTTGAGAGGTTTAGAAATAAAGCTATTACAAGTGAAAAAAAATCATCGAATACGCCTCTGCGATAATAATACGAACAATTTCCATATTATACAGACATTGGGTTAGTCATTAAAAATCGTACACAGAACACTTGGCAGGACTTGTAGTAAGGATTTTTGAAGCAGTTATTATGCCATTATGTCGATTAAGTAATTCACGTCATTATGTCGATCGGAATGGAATCAGTAAATTGTAGACCGTGCAGAATGATTACCTAGCTGTATTATAATAATTTTCTGAAATTTTATTACGAGTCATAAAAAAATGTACATCGGTATTGTTTTTTTTTTTTTTTTTTATCTCGTTATTTAATCCTTGAGGAGTATTCGCCATTTTTGAAACATCGGTTCCCATAACTTTTTGAAAATCTTAAAAATATATATTAATTTATACCTGTTATGAAAATTGAAAACTTATGTTTTTTCCCTGAGCAGTGGTTTTATTTATTTATATTATTTTGTTTTTTGAAAAGTATAATGCAATATTTCGATATTAAAAAATCATTACATACGGATAATATTTATTATAAAATACCATATTGTTATTATTATAATAATATTATATTTTTTTAATACTTTTCAATAATAATATTATGGTAACACGGCGTTCAGGGCAGGCAATTTAGCTACATCAATTTCATTGATTCATTTTCCTGTATATTATAAGGAAAAAGTAACTAAATATTATTATATTATAAGCTTTTATCTGCGTTTCTATAAGAAATCTAATATAATCACACGGAGTTATCTGCAGCAAAGGCTATAATTATATTCAGGATTGATAATAGTATTTAGAGTACAAAGGCCTTTAACACAATTGTATGGAAATTAGAATATTGTTAGATATTTCTGTAAATATTTTAATATTGTATAACTGAAAATTGTCGTAATAATTGTATTTATCTGTTAAATGATTGTATAGAACAGTGTACTATTTTAAATTATCTAAAATTGATCAGTTTTTCATTTTTATCAGGATTTAATTTTAATTTTTTTACATTTTTTATATAGAGTATATCTGGAAGATTTAAATATTTATTCTAAAATTACAAATATATTCTAGATACACCCTGGCTGTATTGTAAGTATTTTCAAAATACAATAATAACAAGAAACATACTATAGGTAATCGCGTTTATATTAATTATGCGCGTGTTTCATACATTTTAAATCTGCATGTGTGTCACGTGTTGGTTGTTATGCTCAAACCAATTTAATATAATATATTTATAAATATACGCTATTATAATACGTATTGTATTATTAGATACGATACACGTGATATAATTAATTTTGTTTTGAAAGTAGATATATAGCCGTATATAGGTATTATTAGGTACATAATAAAGGACTATCTTGAAAGGGTCGCCGTTCTGAAATATATATTGATATATTCTTTACACACATCGCGGGTTGGAATATAGTCAAAATAAAGTAAAATTTAAAATAACTCAACGTGCTATGTACAGAGTAATTAAATTTAACTGCATTCTAAAAATATAGACTTTATCTAAGTTAATTAAAATTGATATGTTTTTGTAAAAAAATTTTTCATATGATTTACCAAAGTATTTTTATTTTTTAAATGTTGGTATGGCTTATAATATTTGGAGGACGCCGAATCCACGTGTATTGTCTCGGTCTTACAAACTTAAGTAAGTACCTACAACATATCAACAGAACCAATTTTGTACTGTTAGCTTTAATATTAAAATGTATTGACCAATAAATTATCAAATTTAATTTAAAGTTAATATTATAATATTAATTATTATCTAAGGCATTCCATATTATGATATTTTTGATTTTTAAGGCGATTTATGAACATTTTAAAATGTAATACTTTAATATATTTTTTAGTTATAATACTCACTTAAAAATGTAAATATCAATAAAAGCCTATCTATATGATATAGTATTCTTACCATTAAGTTCTAAAATAAGTAAATTCATTGATTACTACCTATTTTTAATGCTAACAACACAATATAATTATTGGTTCTGCAGAACTCAAATTGAATGTTTGTATAACAGATACAACATGGTATATGGGTTTGACGTCCTCCTAAGCTCTTAAGCTTCAATATTGATGATTATGTATTATTTAGGTAAATACTATTATTTTAATTATTTAAGCACTATATTTTTCAAAGGAAAACGGACCACATCTATCGCGGGCGAACCCTTGCCATTTTACTCCACTCATCCAAACCGTGAATTCATAAAAAAATATTTATTCAATACTCCATATTATATTATTTACATAAGAAAAATGTTAGAAAAGTATTCTACTTCTGATTATAAAATTAAAATTATAGATTATTGTTAAAATAATATCGTCGTACTATATCTAAAAATCTATTCTTGAAATGTAATACGTATATATGAATGCCTAAAACTGTAAAGAACATAAAAATTGACTTTCAAAAAATAATGCATAATATAGTTGAAAAATAATGTAACCTATAAAAAATATGTATCACGCGCACTCTTTTATATTCTCGGGTAGGTACATACATTATGAATAAGAGTGTAATAACTCTTTACAACATAATTATATATTCTCATCTTTGGATTTTACAATAGGTCAATTAACTCCGATATGTGTGAGGTATTATGTATACATGATTTAAACTAGAGCTCGGGCACCATGTATGATTGCGGTGAATGTATAATAATTATATGTAGGTATATTATATAGCCTCTGAAGGTAAATTGGCAGCTCGTATATATTCAACGCCTCAACGGTGAACGGATGGTACATATTATACCATATACATTTACCACGATTATTGATTATATTATTGTTATTATTATTATAATAATATATTACCTAACCTAGCTACCTATAATTCAAAACAATATTATTAATCACAACGCATGTTTGCATACTATAGCGTGTATCATCAGTCGTGTCGAACTTTTCCAGTAGATACATATTCTATATAATGTACTATGATAGTAATCAGTGGCGTATTTAGAAATTTGTCAAGGGGAGGATCCAGATAATTTTCAGTAAACAGAGCCACGGGGGCAAAGTTCCCATATACCACCCAATTACTCTTTATTAAATAAATATACCATATTTAAAAAACAATATAAAATGTTTGAGTTTTTAATTATAAAATAATAATATGTACAAAACAAATTTAAAAAAGCGGGAAGTGGATGTCACTCTGCTGTACAGTAGGTTACAAGTGGGTCACTGAAATGGATGGTGTTAAATTTGAACTCAATGATATAATATCATTGTATAAGAAAAACGATTTTGAGCGGAGACTGTTGTCAGTCTGGATATTTTATATTGTTATTATTTATTATAGCCTGTAAGTTGAATTAATATTGAAATATTTATTTTTTTTATTCGTTTCTATGGTGATAAACAAAGCGTTAGAAATTAACATTTTTAAGTGGTTTTTTCCGTGGAATTAAAGAACTATTGAAAAAATCAAAAAATGACCTCTCTAAAGTACCATCTTGATCTAATTTGCTAAAAGATGAGGTACTATATGTTGAAATCAAAGCACTCCTTCTGGTAGAAATTTTGTATACAAGATATAAGAAAAAATAAACAGCATTGTAAAACCACTAGCTTCATCGCTCCGCTCAAAATCTAATATATTTATCTTATAACTTATAACTTCTATAAAAATATTTCCTAAAGGTTTGAGGATTTTAAGGTTGAAAAAGATCACTCTGGTTAGGTATACTGGCAATGTTCAAAACTACAAAATATTTTAATTAAAAAATAATCTCGGTATTTTTAAACCATTTTCGGTACCAAACTCATAACAAAAAAAAATCTCGATATTAATTGAAAATGTTGATAACTGGAGCTTCGAAAATTTTTTACAAAATCCATTGTATCTTATGATAAAATTTGTTTTTCTTAATCATGTAAAAACACAAAATTTAACATGTAGGAGACACGAGTCAATGGGGGGGGGGGTCCCCCCGTAATACGGCACTGATAGTAATAAGTAATAACGATTTAATTTGAATAAATTATGAAAATAATATTGTTTTATTTCAATTTTAAAGTACCTATTAAGTAATTTAGCTATTAGAGTTAAAATTTAAGTTTTTCTAACTTTTCAATAATGTCTGATAGGGAAAAATTAATTCAAAACCATCTATGCATTTGAAACATGAGTTCAGATGAATTTAGCAATAGCAATTTGATAAAATCATCTTGGTGTAAAATGACTGAGTGTTCTGTGTTTTAATGCAAAGGAATGGCTTAAATTTCTCCGAAACCGAAAAAGATTCTTAAGGTAATTTTAATAAACGTTATAAATTACGTAAAATATTATACACTGCTTTGTGATGATAATATTATAATATAGCAGGTAGATAGTAAAATAATTTGACTTATTAAAAAGTTTAACAATATAAAATAAAATACAATAATATTATATGTATACCATATAACTAAATTAAATTTTTTATAAAAAACGTATATTAAATCTGCATAATCAAATACAATAATAAGTAGGTAATATTTATAATTATAAAAACAATTTACATGGTTTGACGGTTTGAAAAATTAAAAATAAGATGACTTATTAAAATGCTCTGTACTGAAACCACAGTTATTATGTTTAAAACATGAATTTAAAACATTTGTTTTAAACGTTTTGTTCATTGTTTAAAACAGTGTAAAATCCAAGTGAATTTGTGTTTTTTTTTTAAAAAAAAGTTAAGGTATTAAATAATTATATCTATTACAATCCTTATATTTTTTTTTTTATTGATTAAATTACCTATTTTAAATTGTTTTAACTTAATAGTTAATATAATCACAATATAATGTCCACATAAAACATCCATTCAAAAAATATTTAAAATAAGTAAAAAATAAACAGTGAAATAAATACTTGATATACTAATACACGGCATATTGGTATATAAGTAAATTATATATATTTTACATATTAAATTTAAATTAAGTTACTTTAAATATACCTAGTACCTACTGTTTAAAGCACTATTTTGAACTGATGAATACATTGTTTGTATCTGCTTAAAACTCAAACGATGTTTTAAACTGAGTTAAAACAAAAAAGGTGGGTAAGTGGATGTCACTCTGCTGTACAGTAGGTTACAAGTGGGTCACTGTAATAGATGGTGTTAAATTTGAATTCAATGATATAATATCATTATATAAGAAAAACGTATCTGACCGAAAACGGTCAGTCAGCCTATGATATTACTAAGTATATTTGATGATATTATCGTGAATAAAGTAATTTATATAAAACCTATTTACGTGGAGCCTTGTTTTAAATTTGCAATCCTTAGCTATAGAAGTTGAACATTTTATACATTTATAACTACGAAATAATTATTAAATTTTAAATTTGATACATTTTGTCAAAGTTTGAACTTTAAATGCTTATAAAAATAAAATGTGCCTATGTATTTTTAATATTTGTCAACTGCTATGCTATTGTAACAATATATCAGGAGCTTTGCATTAAATTTTCACGCTTTTTTACCCAACAAATAAAATTTTATTGATATTTATAGAAAAAAAAAACTAAAAAAATTGAAAACTGTCAATGTCCGCAAACAGCTCAAAACAAATCAAAATTTTATCGTGGATAGAGAATGCTAATATAAACATTCAGTGAAAATTTCATGTATATACGTTCATTTGTTTTAGAATTACATCAAAAACCAAAATCTTTCGAAAAAATTCCCATTTTTTCTTAATTTTTCTTTTGTTTTTCACGTCGCTTTTGAAAATTACTGGGACTATTATATGGTATTTTGACTATTAACCCCCAAAGTACCAACCAGATTCACTTTCCTATCAGATGAGTTACTGTTGAAGAAAATCCAAGCACTTTTACTGTCCTAAAAGGCGATGACAGACACAAAAAAAATAAAAAAAACTCACATCATTGTAAAATCAATACATTCATCGCTCTGCTCAGAATCTAAAATTCACCAACTTTGATTGTAACAGTACTGGTCCTTCGTTCATTAAAATATAGTCAGTATAGTCTCTTCACTCTTGTCTAATTTTTATTCCTCGAAAACTGAGGTCGATTTTGTTATTTTGCTGTAAGCCTGTAATAAAAAAAACAAATAACCATTAACCATAGATAGGTAAGTACTTGCAATTTGTACCTACCAAATGTTTATGTAAGCATTTTCTATTCATGGTATAATTTTCGAAATATTTTTGCTCTTTTTGAGTTATTTAGTATTTACCTATAGATATTTTAAATGAACGGTTTTTTTTTAAGTTTAGTAAACCTTTCACATAAGTTATTCTATTTATAGTATAAAAATAATTAAAAAGATATAGTGCCTATATTTTTTTTATAAACGTGTGAATTTCAAATGTGGACAAAATTCATCAAAATTCTAAAAATTTAAAAGTAGGGGGTATTTAGATAAAAATGTATAAAAAGTTCATATTGTAAATTCTTGATTATTACCACTTATTACTATCTTAAACCGTGATAGTGGCATAGAATTGTGTGATAGTGGAACAGAATTGTAAAATGATGTGGGGTGATCATCCAACGATGATAACATTATCATAATCTTCTAAATTAGTTAGGTGTTGACATTTTATTTTCGTTGTAATTTTTTTTTTTTAACGGAGATTTTTTGGTGTATAATGAATGGTAATGCCGTTTTCCCCATACCGGTCGAACGAAAATATGAGAACTCATTATTGGGATGCTCGGTATTTCGGTTAGTTGGATCTCTGTTTAATTGGACTGTTAGACCGATTTATGACGAAACGGGTGTAATGATAATTATTTGAGCTAATACGGTTTTTGTTTTACTTTTTTAGGTGACCAAGTTCAATACTTGGTTATTTTGAGTAGCTGTTCCTATTGTACGTCATGGAAGACTGGATGGCAGCATTAAAAGTCACAGCTAGCAGAGATATTTTAAATCAGGTAATCATTTTGATAGATTAAGATCTTACATACATCAGTAACAGTTTTTAACAACAGTCATACCTATAGTAATTTATCGTGCAAATAAGTACCATGTACCTACATAATTTTTGAACACTAAAATATTTTTATGAAAGTTTAATTTGAAATAATTGATGTTAAATTAACTACCTATTATTGAAACTAATAAATTACCTACCTAGGTTTTGGTTTTAATTTTTCAAACTTCTTTTATGTTTAGCCTATTGGTGTGGATTTAAATGATTTTCTGTCTGGAAATCACTCCTGGCATACTGCATCTCATGCACGTCCAACATATTGTAATATCTGCCGAGAACAGCTATCAGGTAATTTAAATAACATAATTTCAAACTTATTATTTGCTTTTGTCCTTAGAATGCATTAATTAATATTTACCATACAAATATTTAGGTGTTACATCTCATGGATATAGTTGTGAGGTATGTAAATGTAAAGTACATAAAAGATGTGTGGACAAGGCGATCAGCAACTGCAAATGGACTACATTGGCTAGCGTTGGAAAAGACATAATTGAAGATAAACAAGGGGTAATAATAATTTACATTTTGTATTATTTTTGACAATATTAGTTATTATTATTTACATTTATGCAATATAGATATAATAGTTATTATTTTTAATACTTCATAAAAAACTAATACTTTTATAAAACATAACTATTAACCATGTTTATTAGACGGAAGTAACAACTATAAATTTAATATAAGTACCATTACATGTACTTACTAATTTGATGACTTGATTATTTCCTTTTAAGTAAATTAATTTAAAGTATAATTTCTTAATATTCAGTGATTGAATTTTACAGTATCCATCTATTTAAGAATTCTTTTAATAATTTTACCTCATTTAAAATTGAGTAAGCTTTGATACTATAATTTCTAAATTAATTTAATTCTTCAATAGAAATAATAACAGATTTTTGCAATATTATTAAATTGATTTCAATTATGAATGAAATTTAAGACTGATTGCTTATAGAGACAAATATTTTTTTGCTTGAGGTTTTTTTAACCTATTTTAACTAATAGACCTAAGAACAATTTATTTAACATTTTAAATATGTTTTACTCTTATTAATTATAACATAATATATATGTATTATTATTTATTTATAAATATAAATTTGTAAATGAGTTAAAAGCAATTGTCTGTAATCTAATTATGTATATATACATCTTAGAATATTTTAATGATACACCAATGGATGGAAGGAAATTTACCTGTTTCATCCAAATGCGCCGTCTGTGATAAAACATGTGGATCAGTCTTAAGGTACATATTATTTATTGTTTTTAAGGTATTTATTATGTCAATTCAATTTTTATTCAATTGCGATCAGGCTCCAAGACTGGAGATGTTTATGGTGTAGAGCAACAGTACACACTGCATGCCGCCCTAAGCATACAATTAAATGTCCATTGGGGTCTAATAGATTAAGTGTTGTGCCACCCACAGCTATACATTCTGTTGGTAAGATAGAATTTGTAATTCATTTAGTATAAACTAGTATTTAAACACTAAATATTTTATGATCCTAGCTAGTGATGATTCTTTAGAAGCAATTCAACCCCATGGATGTTCCCCATTATTAGTATTTGTCAATTCTAAGTCCGGCGACAATCAAGGTATAAAATTTCTCAGACGATTCAAACAAATATTGAATCCAGCACAAGTATTTGACCTCATTGGTAACGGCCCTGGACCTGGGTAATGGAATCTTTACATTTTGATTTATTAGATAAAATTAAATATCTTATTTTATATCTTTTTTTTAATATTATTTATTTAGGTTAAGATTATTTAGACATTTCAATCCGTTCAGAGTGTTAGTATGTAGTGGTGATGGTTCTGTTGGCTGGGTACTTTCTGAAATTGATAGGCTTAATATGCAGGTAACGTATTATATCTATTTACCGAGTAATTATATTTATAGTTTTAAATGTGTTTTTATATCAGGTGCAGTGTCACGTAGGTGTACTACCCTTGGGCACTGGTAATGACTTAGCAAGGGTATTAGGTTGGGGCGCATCTTGTGACGATGATGCCCATTTGCCACAAATAATGGACAAATATGAACGAGCCAGTACTAAGATACTTGACAGGTAATAGTTAGCAACTAACAAGTAACAACTAGAGCACAAATTTATATGCACTTAATTATCACAATATTCCATGTATAATTTGTAGTAAAAATCGTAAAAATTTTGCAAATTGGTTTTAAATATAGGTAGGTAATCATTTAAAAAAAGATAAACTGTTTATTAGATAATTATGAATTTATTAGGTATAAGAATGATTTAAAATATATTTAATAGCTTAATTATTAGGTACTTAATGCAAATCAAACACACTTTTATAGTAAAGTTGCAACAAGATTATGAACAAGAAACTTTAATGATAAAATTGTAATTGATATTAGTTTTTTAAAAGACAATTGGATCTTAGTCTACAACATTTGTTTTCAAAATTTTCTATTCAATTAAATATTATATTGCTTTATTAGATTTGGAAAACAGTGTATAATTTATTTTCACTTCAATAAGCAATAAATATTAAATTTTGTTGAAATATGCAATAATCATCACATTATATAGAAATATGTAAAAAAATTGTTTCCATTAGCTTTAAAGTTGAAAGTTGAAACTATTACAATTCATAAAGATTAATGACAAAAATCCAAAAATATAAAATGGAAAAATAATAATAATAAGCTATTGCATAAAAATCGGCGATCTAGTAATGACTAATGAGTTGTATTATATGTGGTTTTATTCAACACTTTGTATGCACATTTTAGATGGAGTATAATGGTATATGAACGTAGCATTGATATAGGTAGTGGCACAAAACTAACAATGAATTCTGGGGTACAAGAGGGTATTAGTTTAGAATCAGCCATATCTACATACTACAATTATATTATGACTAATTTGAACATTATTTTGCAAACTCATGAACACGAAACAATTGTTAACACAGCCAAGTAAGTATATATTTTGTGTTAATTTATGAACATTTTAATTTATTTTAATTTTATTATATACTTTTAGAGTGTTATGTGGTACTGTCAAAGATTTTATTGTATGCATATCAGAAATTAACAATGTTATTGACAATACTGAATTTAATGAAATGCGCCAAGATTTAAAGTATAAATTAGACACACTTTTAAAACTTCTTCAAAAAGAAGAGTTCAAAATAACATATCAGACAAATAATGTAAGTTATTTATGCTTTATTTTTTTCCATTGCAAGTCTTAAATTTAAACTTTTATTTTTATTTAGGAAATAGTACATAATAATGATTTAAACGAAGAAAACATGCACATTAATATTAATAAAATAATAAATAACAATGTAAAAGATACTGAAAGTAAAGCCATAAAAAAAGTAAGATATTTATTTATTTATTTTTTTTATTAAATGCATGACTTACAAATTGTTATAAAGGTCTATAAAAAGCAATTACTTGAAAGAGCTAATAGCCTTGAAAAATCAGTTACAAAATTAATTGAACATTCTGGTAAGGCAGCTTTTCCTTCTACTATTTTGACTCCACTGGCCATGTCAGAACTGGTATGCTTTAAGATAGTCATAAAGTATAATGCCTTAATTATATTTAGTATAATAATATAATAATATAAATTATTATTTTACTGTTAAGCTATCACCAAGCATCGATAACAATCTGAACCTTCAACAGCTAACTCCTACATCTATTGCCAATCCTATATCTATTTCTCCAATACCAATGTTAAGAAGAGCATCATCGTCTTCAACAGAATTAAATATTGAATCTTTACCAGTACCTGTAGAATTTTCTGATTGCCGTCAGGAAATAGTTTTGGATGATCAAAATGCTGTGTATGTTAAATTAAATTTTTTTTATGTATTATAAACTGTTGCTATCAAATAAATAATAATAAATATGATAATGTATTAACAGGATGTCTGAAGAAGATACGAGTACCTATCAAACCTCACAGTATGATGATTTGAATAGTTATTGTCAAATATACGAAACTGATAAATTAAAAAATGAGTGCAAAGATCAAATTAGTGAACCACTAAAAACATATCCTGCATTTAAAATAAGTGAAGAAGAATCTTTAGGAAATATTTGTCATATTGATTCATCTGAAGCATCAGATGAAATACCAGATAGTTATAAAATGTGTGATAATAAGTGCCAAGCCTCTTCGTCTCGGTACAGTTTTCGCCAAGCTTGTCAAGGCCAATTTTCACGTCATCGACCTAAATTGAATTTTGGTGTAAATGAATGTATTGAGTCTGATGTAGATGTATCAAATTTAATATCCTCATCCCCAGATGATGAAGAAAGTGAAGACTTTCGTAAAGAGCTTATAGTTGTAGAAAATAGTTCTAAGAAGTGTAGTATTGCACATTTTATTGAAGGAAATGACATCGCGCGCAGATCAATTAAATGCCGTCATCTTAATAAAACATATAGTGATATGGAAAAAGAAATTGAATTTGGATTTAAAAATATTACCAAGGAATCAGAAAAATGTGTTGTCAACAAGGGTTTAGAAGTACCAAATGAATCAAAATTTGTTACAGATAAAAATGAAATAAATGTCAGAATTCAAGGTTCTAATGGTAATATAAGTACAAATGGCGATAATTCATTCCTACTTCAAGATTCTAAACTAACAAGTGATGTTTTTGAAGCTGATGATGATGATGATGAATTACATAGTTTCAAAGGATTAAAAAGAAGTCAAACAATGACTGGTCCAGCTGTGGTCATAAATCCACCTTCTCCCCAGAATTTCTCACCTAATAAATTGTGTGATGTGGAAGAATCACATCTAGACTGTAGAAGAAATAGTTTTGACAGTTGTCGGAGACGTAAGTATAAACACTTGACAGGACTAAAAATTTAATTCTGATAATTGTTTTTATTTTTTAGTTTCTGCAGCATCACCTGTCATGTTAAGTGCTTCACCTTTGCGAGCTTCACATAGAATTTCTAGTAGCACAGCATTAAATAATCGAAATCATTCTCCTACACCATGCTCAGTACAAAATTATACATCACTTAGACGTAATAAACATTTACCAATCATCAATCCATTGGTTACATTACCTACTTGGCCTAGTAAGAAAAAAATAATTAAAATGGTTATTTTAATTATATTTAATAATCAATATTATGTATCATTATACATTAAATAGATGTGACAGAATCAAGTTTGATAAGTCAAGTGTTATTAGCAAATGCTGATGCTCTATGTGCTCCTGCTGTACCTTTAATGGACCCCGATGAAACATTGCTGTAAATAAGAATTATAATCATACATTTATTAGCAAAACAATAATAGTTTTATTTTTATTTCAGAGAAGGATTTTTTGAAAAATGCATTATGAATAACTATTTTGGTATTGGCATAGATGCTAAGATTTCATTAGATTTTCATCATAAACGAGAAGAACATCCAGAAAAATGTAGGTCACGGACTCGAAACTACATGTGGTATGGAGTATTAGGAAGCAAACAGTGGTTACAGGTAAGTTATTTAAAAAAAAAAAAATTATTTTATTTTAATTTTGATTATTTTACTATTTGATAAGAAAACTTATAAAAATTTGGATCAAAGAGTACAACTGGAATGCGATGGACAAAGAATTCCACTTCCTTCATTGCAAGGAATTGTAATACTTAATATTCCAAGGTAAGGTGTCAAGTTATTTTTATTTTTTTTTGACTCGATTCAAATCAATTAATTGATGTTTAATATTCAGTTTCATGGGTGGTACCAATTTTTGGGGTGGTACTAAAGAAGACCGAGTATTTTTAGCTCCCAGTATTGATGATAGGATATTAGAAGTGGTCGCTGTGTTTGGAACTATCCAAATGGCTGCATCACGTTTAATAAACTTACAACATCATCGCATTGCCCAATGTACTACTGTTCAAATAAATATTATGGGTATGCATAGTTGATTTTACTTAGATGTATAAAGATGTTGATTTTACTTTTATTTTAGGCGATGAAGGGGTACCAATACAAGTAGATGGCGAGGCATGGGTACAGCCTCCTGGAATGATTCGTATAATTCACAAGAACAGAATGAAAATGTTATGCAGAAATAAGGCACTTGAACTGTCACTAAAATCGTGGGAAGAAAAACAAAAACAAATTAAACACCAGAGTAAACGCACTCATAGCCAATCACTATGTAGATTTACTCCTTTAAGCCACGATGAATGGACTATTCTAAAGGAATTTTTGGATGCCACAAATAACTTAACTGAGTAATAATTACATTTAATGTTTAAATTAATGCCATTTTTAAATGGTTATGATTATTATTTTTAGACTGATCAGAGAAATATTACTGAAACAAAAATTATTTAAAGGAGATGATTTGAAAAAATTAACTGATTCTACTAATGATAATGTTAAAAAAATCAGTATTATTGAACACGAAATAAAGGAAGTAAGTTATAATGGTTTTAGTATTTTACTCAATTTATTTTTTATATATCTATATTTTATTGTTGCATTGATTTTCTATTTGATTTTAGAAGGAATTACGATCAGTAGCAACTGACATTGTATTAAGCACAAAACGTTTACATGAAGAGACACTAACTATGATCAGAAATGCAGGAAATGTTAGTAAACAAAATTAGTTTGCTGTAAACATTACTAACTTATAAATGTTATGATATTTAACAATTTTTTTATGTAAGGTTTTTGATGGAGAATTTGTAGTTAAACTTTCATTGGCATTCAGCAAACTTGAAAATGAATTTAAAAAATGTCTCATATCATCTAAAGACTCTGAAGGAGATAATGATTTATCATCATGTTATGTTTATTTCCTCAACAATGCTTATGAAACGGTAATCTATTGATTTTTATAAAATTACCTAATTAGTAATTAGTAACTATACAATGACTTGAGATGTATTATGACTGATAACGTAAATTAATCGCTTAATTTATCCTTCTAAGGCTTTATGAGAATTACTTATTTTGAAATTAATAGTCAGTTAAATTTAATATAAATGTAACAGTGCATTGTTTTGAAAAATGTTGCAAAATATTGTTGTTGATTTTTAATTTGTATTTTTTGTTCTTTTACGTACTGTTATCATTTATCATTAAAATTATATCTACAGAAAAAAATACATTGAACATTTTAAAAATGTTTTTACATTATAGAAAATGTTGTAAATTATATTTAAATATTAAACTGTTCTGTTAACTTAACATAGGACAAGTTGTGTCGTAAAGGACAGTTTTGGCAAAAGTTATGGAAAGCTAATGTAATGTCTTCTAAACAACTTGGTCAAGATATATCCAACTGGAGCACAGTAGAGGTGGGGATTTGGCTCGAGTCAGTCCAGTTGGGAGAGTACACGGAAGTATTCGCCAACAATGATATTCGGGGTAATGAGTTATTAAACTTATCGCGACGTGACCTAAAAGAAATCGGTATAACCAAAGTAGGGCACCTAAAACGCATACTTATGGCTGTCAAAGAATTAAGCACGGTCCATGAAGATCATTAAAACTGATTGAGGTAAAGTATTCAATATTTTGACTATAATATACATTATATCAAAGAATATTGTATATATATTTTTTACAGAAGCTTTTTAATTGATTTTTTTAAGGAATATATTATTTGTATTATATTTAAATACTTTCTCAGATTACAATGATAGATAAGTTTCCAATGCCTCAAAGATTTAATATTTCAAGCTTAATTAATTTAATTTCCAGGCTAACCTCTAAAAATTAATTAGAATAGTAATCAAGAACAAAACAATCTAATTAAATGATGTTCCTAAAATAAAAAAATATATAATATAGTATATATCCCATAGATATACATGCAATTCTGTTTATGCATTATATTTTGATTTATTTTAAGCAAACATTTACAATTTTTCTTATGATAATCTGTTATAGATTAACTTAATTTGTTATTCTTTATAATGTTAGGTATGGATATAGTAATGGGAACATGATCTATAGTCCCCAATATCCATAATCATAATATTAGTAATTAGGTACATTATTTTAACACAATTTTCAATTTTTTATTACATTAATTTTTGTAAACTATTGAGTATAAAAATGCAGTGATATCATTAATTGTGGGATAGCAATTGGTTTCATTTTATTATTGGGACTATTAGGATCCCACAGCATAATATAAATTTAGCCCATTCAAAATATACTAATATTTACGCGCATACTCCAAATTTAAATCCTGGATCTCTACCTGCTATATGTATAATCAGTAAGTGTCCATCAATATGTGAATGCTGGACATTATTAATTATTATGTTAACGGGTAAATTGTATTAAATTTAAAACAGGAATGACAAAGACTTATTCTACTTGCTCTATTTAACTTGTCTATTATCCCTATCATCTAGTAACTTAAGTGCCAAATAACTATTTATTAACATTTCATTATTTGTTAATTTTTTTATAATGTTTTTATAACTTCAACATTATACTTCTATATGAAGAAAGTTTTTAAAAATATTAACGTTCAATTTATCAATTTATTCAATCTTAATGTATAATTAAAAATTAAAATTAAATACACTCATTACTCATTAGTATATTTACCTATATTTTTGTTACGCACACGTTTTTCAACATTTTAACAGTGTACATAATATTATTCATTTTATTATTTTTTAATTATGAAGTGATTCATATTGTGATATGGTTAAACTATGATGGAAACTATTCATCATTCATAATATATAACATTTGATGACTATTGATTTTAGACAGATTTCTCTTTATATAAATTGCGACTTATACATTTTAGGTTACAACCTATACGATTCTCTGTGTATATTTTACTTATATAGAGATAACCAAAATTATTTTTTGGATTTTAATGTTTAAGCATGTTTAACAATATTGACAAATTTACAGATAAAATATTTGAAAAATTATTATTAATTCATTTTTTACTGATTCAATAATATGATTTTTATAAAGAAAATATTTATACAACATAAATCAATAGTCAGCCAAATTATAATGAATTTTAACTGTTCAATATTGTGTACTGACTAGTGATATAATAATTAATAATTAAGGCCATCAATGTGTTTCAATGTACTTTTTAATTATTTATTTATTTGACTATTACTTGTGACTATGTTAAAATGTACTATGAAATCATCTGTTTACACTAAGTAATAATTAATTTTTGGTGCTAATAACAGTGTTTCATTTAACTTAGATACTATTTCTAAAACAAAAAAATAATAAATCTTTAAAATGTCATAATTAGTTAAATTAATTAAAATTAGATTAATTCAATCTGTTGTTGAACATAGACTTTGTCTCACAGGGTTTAAAATTTAAACAAGTGACTAAATATTCTACCTGTGTCCGTGTTACCTGCAAATGGTTAATAGGCCACTGTTAAAATCTTATGTAATTGTTATCACTTATTATTATGGTAGAATATAATGTCTTAGCAATAATGTATTGAGCAATAGTTTAGTAAGTTCCTACTATTTTGTTCTAAAAACATTTATTTATTTACTTTTTATCTAAACAAAATCTATATTGTGTAGAGTAGACGTACTTAATAAACATAATATTACATCATAATTTATTATAATATTGCCTTTTGATTTCTTTGACGCTTATTTGAAGAAATCAATTGAATTTTGTTTATGGCATACTATTTTTACCTTTGTGATTATAAATAATTAATAATAATAATCATATATATATTATAGACTGTGTTGTTGTTTCATTATAAATTAATCACTTCTTTGCTAATCAATCTGCAATCCAATTCAAAGTACATGGTTAGTACATGGGTTCATTGCGATTTGGATGGAATCAAATGACTGTGTTCTTAATTGTAACTTTAAAATAATATGTACCTATTGAATATTGATTGGAGTGTCATACATTGTTATGTAAATATTGAAAATGATATTTTTTAATTTCCTCAACTTGGTAGGTACCCTTTTTAACTAATATTTTTATTTTAATATTTAAAACTTTAAATCATTAAAAGTTACAGTTAGTAGGTAATTAAAAATAGTTATTTAAAATTATTTAATACTTAATAGATGTAAGCAATGTGATAATCAAAATATTTTCCAATTACCTAGCTGTTAATGTAAGGTCAGGTTCCCACTACTGGTATGGTGTAACTACTTAAAAATATATAGGTATTGGTCATTTGTGCAAATACTTTGGCCATGCTGTAGGAATAGTATACAATAAATTGGATAATTTTACATCTATTATTATCACTTGTGAATTTCTCAAAAATTGCTGGTAAGTGAGTCAAAAGAATCACCTATATACTTGTGGTATTAATGTTTTCATCACTTGTACGTGGCGATTATATGCGTGTATAAAGTTAGTGCTATTTTCAAAAAAAATAAATTTACCATTGAATCTGCCGTCTGTGTATTACAAAACATCGACGTATTAGAGTTAGTTATCTTAGTTAAGGGGATTCGATATTTCGATACCGTGATTTTCTGTTTTTGTCGAACACACACGCGACATAGGATTTTAAACTGGTTCTTTGCCAATCATACCAATTGATCTAATGAAGCGATAAGAATTCTAAAGACAGATTTGATTTTGTCGTAAAGTCTACTTTAAATCGACTTTCCCACATTTTTGATTTTTTGATTTTAATTTCTCCATTAATTAAAATACGACAATTTTTAAATATTCTTTTTTAATATGACATTTATAGAAATTTGGGGAATAATATCATACATGTGGGAAAGTCGATTTCAAGTAGACTTGACGTCAAATTCAAATCTATTTTCAGAATTCGTATCGCTTCAATAGATCAATTGGAATGTTTGGAAAAAAACACGTCTAAAATACTCGCATGTGTTAGACAAAAACAGAAAATCACAGTAATCGAATCCCCTTACGATAAAAAAAATATACACTTCCATACAAACCAGACCCTACTAACAACTAAATATGTAATATTATACAGCGATAAATGTATCACTTTCACATAAATATTCAATTTTCTATAACAATAATTTTACGCACGGCGTCCTGGATAGGCTTTTTAGCTAAATTCCTGTGATATGTCTATTTTTCTGGTATCTCAATTATTATAATAATTGTTTGTATAGGCGATTGGAGCACACGGAATTTTTTGTGGTCTTAACTTTTAGATCAATAAATGGAAGATTAGCTTACGTACATCCCGATATCTGATAATTGTTTTGAATATACGTATAAATACAAATTAATTAAAATATAAAATATCTCATGGCTTTAAATAGCGCGACTTTCCGTTGAACTTTTTCATTTTTTATAGAGGTACAAAAACTTGTTGGGAACATTCTATTAACATTTTTAATCTTAAGTATGAAAAGAAAAATTTTATGAATTTCTAACTTAAAAATATTTTCCAGAATTTAAAAAATTTCTCATGGCTATAAATAGCTAAAAAAAAATACTTAAAATTGTTTGAATATATTATAGCATGTATGGAAAATGGTTATTTTAAAATTCGGTAAGAATTTCAAGTGTCTATGGTTATTAGTTTTTGAATTATAACAAAATATCACAAATTAATACATGAAAGTTCGTTAATTTACCCATGAAAATTCAATATCGTAATTCAAACGTTCATAAAAAAATGACTGTTACTCTCCGGTAACATTTTTTTTTTTTTTTTTTTTTGATAAGGTGGGAAATTTTCTATCAAAATTTCTAATTTTAGCCACAAAAGTAAAAATTTTCATGAATTTCTAACTCAAAAATAGTTTGAAAATGTTCTTAAATTTTGTCAACATTTAAACTTTAAATACATACAAAAAAATAGAGCCTATGTATTTTTTAACTTCCATTAAGGCGCCTAGTGCCGATGTCATTTTGTCCTCAAAAATACACTCTGCTGAATTAACGATACCGCCTTGTAGAATCAACCAAATTTCATAATTTTTTTTTAATTGCTAGAGGGAAATTTTCTACAGCCCGCATCAATCTCTATTTTTCAATATTTTATTCTCAAACTTTATAATATGTCGAAAAAAATACAAGATCAGAGATCGATGCGGGATGTAGGAAGTCTTCTTCTTTCAGATAAAAAAATAGTCATCAAAATCCGATAACTCCACAAAGCTTGAGAGTTATTCCCGTCAAGTAATTTTTTTCGATATAATACAAGTCAGTATACGTGTGAAAAAGTATAGGTCTATTTTTCTCTAAAAAACAGAAGTGTGCGAAATCTCCTCAGTTAGGTTAGGTCACTTTTAAAAAAATATTTTAGAGCCGTTTAGAGCTTTTTTGCGCAAATTTTTTATATTTTAACCATCAAATTATATAGATTTTTATTGTACGAAATTAATTAAAATAAACACAATAAATCATTACAATATATTCAGTATTCACTAAATATTCCATTACATATTATATAAGAAATAAATGCATCATTTTTCCCCTTTAAGATCCACTATCAAATAAAAAGAAACTATATTATAATAACTTTACTAATTTAAAACGAATTTCCTAAAATACATAGGTTGCCATAGAACCAGCATACTAAATACTAATCAATACGTACACACATAATTCTATAAAGGAAAACATATATTAAATAGTAATAATAATAATAATAATAATAATAATAATAATAGCAATATTAATGATACAATATAAAGGGAAAGAAGAAAATCGTGTTACAATGTGGTTGTGCTTGTGCAGAAGGAATAAAAACTAAATTAAGTTTTAATTGTAATGTGTAAAGGATAATTATAATTATTAAAAATTGCATCAAGACTATAACATAAATGATAAATAATATGTAAAAAGGGGAAACAAATAAAATACATTTATATTATCCCCCATCATGAGTGCTATTTTTTTCAATCAATAAGTACGAAAAAATCCATAATAATAATATTATTATGCTATTACGTAGGTACGTTTAGTTAAAAAGTTTTTTAAAAAAAGAGTTTTCTGTTATAGTACAGAATCTTTTTATCCATATTACTGGGCTCCAATCTTTATCTGCAAAATAAATTGGTACTAGATTTGTGGATTGCATTTATTAGATTGTCCTACCACAAACTCGAAGATCCCGATTGTATACATATATGCACCCTGATATTATTCAAAATGTACAAAAACTACTAATACCTAACTAACAAGTAATAGCCATTAACCATATATATATATATATATGTACAAATGTCATTAATCTTATAAAAACATATTTTGATTATATCCATGTACCTATGCAACAACAATTTAATATGGAACCACAAGGTATCAAAATTAAAAGGTCAATACTATAAGTAGAACCCCCATTTCGATATTCAGATTAATCTGTTCATACTAGCAAAAGGTGTCTCATACAGATCACACGCACCGTCATATTTCGCTACCAAAATTATACAGCTATTATTAATTTAACGTACTCATTCAAATTTTATATCTTGTTGTGAATTATTAAAATACCTTTTACTCAATCAAAAATTGTACTTACATAAAATTATTTCAAGAAAACCAACATCGTCAAACTCTCATATTAAATTTCATCATCGTTCAATCAAGTAACATCAACTAGGTAAGGAATTATAATAATACATACTCACACAATTTCAACAGTTAAATTATCATCAACGACAAATTAATAAAGACACGCAGACTCAGGTTTATTATAAATCAACATAACCTCCGTTTATAAATCTATACTCACGATCCCGATCAATCATAATAATTATATGCTTTAATTAATAATAAAAGATAGGATAAAGAAAGTCGACATTCAAAATCCCTTAAATTATTACCATTAAAATAGCTGACTATACCTCCTCAGTTAATATATTATTATAAGGTGAGGTTTTATAAATAACGACGCTTATTTTTAATTCATCACATGTTATTGGAACCCTTGTGTTGCTAAGGAATTTCTACGGAGCACCGGACATTTTTAATGCTCACAAATTATACATAGCTCAAGAAAGATTATGCATATAAGATTTACTTATAAATTTGTTTCTTTATAATTTTAATCATAACAACATGAACGATAAAAAGCAATAATATAACCTTCAAACAACCCTCATCTTAAATCGTTTTCGACTACGAAACAAAATATGCTGGCTTATTACTAATAAAATAAACGTGATAGTTATAACAAATATTATTTTATTTTAATTTAAATCAGATAGATCACGTTAGTCCACGGAGTACTGTGTTACTATTGCGGAACACTGTTTGAGAACCGCTGATTTACTGGATCACTGCCTTATTCAGTCCCTAACTTGAGCCCCCCCCCCCCCCCAAACACCACTTACCCTATGGTTATTTTAATTTTATATTTAATTAGATATCATAATATATTCAATATAAACAACAATTGTAACAGCATACAAACACCACATTCTTATTTCACGATCAGTCCATGACTCATGACCTCTGTTTGACGTTGATTACGTAAACGCTATAATTAGTTACTATCACATAATCTAAAATCAATTAAAATTTTTAAAACACTTTAACATACTGGTCTTAAATTCTTCATTTGCTGTAAAAATAAATTACACTGTGACAGTTAATAAATTTAATTTTGGTTTATCTACATTCTATATTAGGAATATAAGTCATCAATAACTCTAGGTTAAATATTCAATAGATTCAACAAATAATTCATCGGGTATTCAGGTGTAATATTTTAATTGAATCTCCACTTTTATTCGAAACCTACAATATCTTACTTATCTTGCTGTACGTATACATTCTTAGTAATCACGTATAAATTCAATTTAAAAATATGAAAATTAAGTGTTTTATGTAACTAAACATGTTATTATTTTTTTTTACGTTGACAGGTACCTAATTATTTACTGGAATTGAGTAGTGCTAATTTTTCTGCAACTATCCATAATTTAGCTACCTTAACACGTCTTGTTTTTAACACATCGTTAGCATACATTTAAACGATATTATTTAATGCACCATATCTGATTTTGCGTTAATACCGTTGACGCCCAAAGAGAAATATGAATAATAGAAAGCCACGAAAGAACTGGTTTTACAATAAGTTATTTTTCCCGGTGCATCCGAATTGCATGCTAAAAAAATAAATATAAATCGGGTCGTCCGAATTGCATACCATCTCTTTGAGAGGTATATCCGAATAAATAACTTGCTTTTCAACAGGAGGATCGGGATTTTATTACATTACAATAAAACATATAAATATTATAGAAGGTGACAGTGTGAATAAGAATCATAAAATAAAACTATTTTTTTTTTCATTGACAACAAAGGCCATTAGTTAAATAAAACTGTTGTAGTGATAATAAATTAAAAAAACAATAATAATAATAGTTAATAATAATATTATAATAACAGGTAGTATACAATTATAATAATATAATTATCTAGATAATATATAGTCATAATATATTAAAAATTTAGTCTTCTTTATTTTGTTGTCGGCAATGATATGTATGCCAACTTTTCTACATATAAAAATCTATTAATTTCATTATTTTGAAATTCCGTCATCACTAAACTTATACTTTTTTCTTTTTCTAATATTTCCCGGCGTCTATTACTTAAATTTGAACTACGCATTTTTACATATATATATATCACATTGTACTTGCTTTAAGACATCAACTAATTGAAAAATATTTGGACATGAGGAGTAAAACATGCTATTCAGCTTGGAATGGAATGATTCACAAACATTAGTTGTACCCATTGTAGAATTAGAAAATTCAGCCCAAATAGATGGTGGAAATGAACTGTCAGCCATCACATACGTTTCTAAGAAGTAGTCACAAAATGCATGTATACGATCATCGTTGGGTTGAATTGCCATGATTTCATCATGTTTTAAGATGTACAATTATAAGTATTTGCTTTGGGGATTTTTTTTCCGATTACCGGCTGGATATGGAACCCCTATGAGCCCCTATGAATCTTTAATTGATCACACCCTAGCCACTGTTAAAAAACACCATAAATAATGCGATAAAGCAATTTCCTTATTTTATATTATATTCAGTACCGGATCTAGAGGAGGGCGATTCGGAGCCCATTCCCCGGGCGCTAATCATAGAGGGGCGCAAATTTCAAATTTTAAACTCATAAAGTATATAGCACAGGGGCGCTAATATTATGTTGTGCCCCGGGTTACATAATTTGTAGATCCAAAGATATAACTTATATTATTTTTTTATTTTACGTTTTTATGAAAAAGAAAACAATTCAATAAGAGTGTTTCCTAACATAATTAATTAATTTAAAATTTCGGTTATAATTCCAATAAGTTCTGTTTTCTGCAACATGTGAACCTAGTTTTCTAGTATTCAACGAATTAAAAATTAGTTGAGGTCTGAGAACAACTATGTTACAGCAATGATTTACTGTCTTATCCTTTTTAAATATCAAGAGGGATATTTCAAATAATATAAAAACAGAATCAGTGTTGGGTTACCTCCAGCACAAAAACAAAGAAAATAGGTTTAAATTAATATATTATATATATATCAGGGGTCTTCAACCTATTTCTACGGCGGGCCAAATTTGAGATACGCTTTGGAAACGCGGTCCAACATTTTTATGTATTACTATTATAAGCTGTTATGAACGACATCAAAAGAAAAAAATAATAAGTCAATTTAATTTAATTAATTTGATTAATCATAAACAATGAAAACTAAATGAGAATAGTATACCCTTAGATCATATACAATGGATGGAGCTACTTTAATCATTTGCTGTGTCCAACATAACCCCCCACTTATTAGTTATTTTATAGTGATTGTTGGCGAAACGCATGCGTAATAACTCGTTTTACCTTAAAATCAAATGGGTGAGGGGGATGGAAGCTTTACATTAGGCGCAACGCATGCGCAATAACTCGTTGTACCTTGAAATTAAATGGTTAGTGGGGGGTTATGTTGGACACAGCTCGATATACGAGAAATACACACATAGCTTCATCCATTGTATATGATCTAAGAGTATACCTATTAAATATATTATTTTTGAAACATTGATTAGCTTGGCGGGCCGGTGCAAAAACTTTGGTGGGCCAAATCCAGCCCGCGAGCCGTAGCTTGGAGACCACTGCATTATACTCTTTTTTTCTTTTTTTTTTTTATTGATCTTTTTAAGTCTGGTGACTAAGGCCATTAGCTTTTTTGTAGGCTTATGCAGTAGGGGTTGGAACGGTAGGTTTTTAATACGTGTGTGTTTGTTTGGCAGAATTTTGATTGGGCACCCGTAGGTTTCTGCCATACCCGGTCGGGGGATGACGGCCACTCTCTCCAGACAGATGTCTGCTCGGCCAGAAGTGCCGCCCGTGACCGAGATTCGAACCGGCGACGGTGCGCGTCGCCACCGACGCCTTAGTCCGCTCAGTCACTCCGTCCCCCCAATATATTCATATCAACCAATATCAAACGTCTATTATTTGGATTCGTTATATGGTTGTAACTTGTAAAATATTATTTTGTAATAATACTACAATTATTTACTTTGTAAGCGTAATAATATAAACAATTAAATAGGTAATAAACTGGAAGTTATAACAAAACGTTGTTACTAGTGATTTTGTAATTAATGATAGGTGGTGTGGGGGCAACCCCTCCCCCTTATGAGTTTAGTATACATAATTTTAGCACCCCTAAATGTAGTTCTAGTTGCACCTATGCCCCCGCGTCTGTCCGGTGCTTTGTTAAAAGTCAAAATCCCTGTTTGAGTGTCTAGTTATCCGCAGTTATTACACATTACCGGTGTAAATAGATAAACAATTGAATACAATATGCCGTCGTTATTATGGTGCTTTTTTGTGCGTAAAAAGGGTAAATCGATAGCTGTTTGCGATTATCTGGTTATCAGTCATCACTGGTGGAAGTCGAATTGCGTGTAACCAAGCAAGTCGCTGCAGTCTGTCTGTCAGGCTCTTTTTTGTGTGCAAAAAAATTTAAAGCCGAATACCCTGGTGGTAAATCGATAGCAAGACAGTCATCACTGGTCAGGTTAGTCGATATTCGAATTCGCAATCGGCTTGCGGCAGATTGAGTATGATGAGTCATCGCGTATAGTCGATAGCCGTGTTTGAACTTTGGACGTGTCTAGCAAGTCAGTCGCTGAAGTGAAAATTGATTTGCATGGATTTACACGCAACTTAGCGTCCCATGTGAGTGATCATCTGACTGCGCGGGCAAATGTAAACTGGGTCCGCGGTTACCTTTTTTGTTGTAAACTCGGCCCGGAAATTGTAGGTAACAAAATAGGTTGATTGTAAACTTGGCCCGATAATTATTTTGACCAATAAAATATAATAAGCGCGATATAGGTAATTTAACCTGCAAATAATAAATAACGTATCTATAATTCTATATTATATTATCGGAACAATTTGTTGTTAACGAATGATAAGTAGGTATCGGTATGTATATCGATGAGTGAATACGTCAAACACATGGCTTTTTACTTTAAAAAATAGATTTATATTATAAGTTATAACCTTACATTATTAATTATTACACTACAGTTTTACTTATATTTTTACACTTTTATACACTTACAGTTTTATATGGATACATTTTACTTATATTTTTTATTACTGAAACATATTACTTACATTTTTACACAATTTTAGTGAATATACTAGAATATTGGTAATATGGTAAATATGAAAATAATTTTTGGAGAATAATGATAGTCGTCTCTTCATGGTATCCTCTGGGTAATGCTAAATGGTTCTAAAAAATATTTTACATTTATTTTTATTCAGGCCGAGTTTATACGTCAATCATTTTTGCCTGTAAAAACCCCGGGCTGAGCTTACACCTAAATAATTTTTAGCTGAAAAAAACACGAGCCGAGTTTACAATTGCCCGACTACGTCCTATGCAGCTTATCGGGACACTAAATTAATTACAGTAATTAAAATAAATTTTAATTTTTAATACACACTTCTTAGTTATTATACATACCGTAATTTTTGTATGCTATCCTCATTTCTGTAAAAACAAATTACACTGTGACAGTTTTTTATTTAATTTTGATTTACCTACACCCCACATTATATAAATCAGTTACAATCAAAGATATATATTCAACAGGTTCAATAAATGATTCATCTGGTGAAATATTTTAATTTAATATCCACATGTATTCGAAACCTACAAGGCTTATCTTACTTATGTCGATGTACGTATACAATCTAAGTAATCACGTATAATTGTAAAAATACAATTTAAATTTAAAAAAAAATATGAAAATAAGTGTTACTGTATTTCATCAACAAGCTAAAGATTTTCTATTTTTTTGCGTTGACAGGTAATTCTTTAATGGAATTGAGTAGTGCCAATTTTACTGAAACTATCCGTAATTTAACCACTTATAGCCATTTTATGTATATTTTTTTAAGTGTTTAGGAAGAAAACCCTTTCATTTAAAAAAATTATTTTACACCAGGTCCCGCAAATTCTTGAGTCAGCACAGATTAAGAAATAATTTTTTTTTAAATTTCATAATTTTGATTCGTTACCAAGCATACCTATAACAACATATATCCATAAAATATATGACCAAAAAATATTATATTATACAAAAAATAAATTCTAATTTTTCACGAGTCGTTTATATACCACATTTATGTGTTGAATAGTAAAAAGTAAGTAATAAAAAATAGATTAAGACACATCCCCCATCAATTCATCCGTGACCATATACAGGTCTAAACCAAACCAAAAAGTATTCGTTTTTCAAGAACACCTCATTTAAATTAAAAATGTCAAAATTTGACTTCGAGACGCACATCCTTGGGTTTAGAGGTACGAGGTATAGGTATATACCATATTTCAGAACCATGAGTACAATTGAATTGGCTGTGGATCGTTTATACATACATAAACATTGCTCTTTATTATATAGATTATGTTATTGGAAAAGTATATTCCATAGTAAAGTTTATATCAGTTAGTATAAAGATTATTAAAAGCATGTTTTAATAATTTTAATGGTGAAAAATTAAACACAGTTTTACAATAAATTAAATTGAACTTATACGTACGCCGTGTTATTTCCACTTTAAAATAAATAAATAATAATAATTAGTTGTTAAAGTGATATTATTTTAAATGGACATATTGTAAAATATTAGATACAGAATAATAAAAATATTCCGGTAAAATACTATTGAGAACGGCATTTTTAGTACCAACATATCAATTACAATACAATTGCTAACGCTCGATTTTTTTCCAACATCCATACCTCATATTCTCATAAGTCATTACCGGGTAATTTAGTCACAATCCAAATTGACCCTCGGGGCGGGAAGCCGGGGGCTACGACACGATTGAGCATAAAACTCCTTTTTAGGGACACGATTGAGCAAATTTGTCGGCGTATCAAAGGATATAGAAATAGTTAATACAAAAGAAAACCTATACGATTGAGCATAAAAAACTCCGCAACGTTGCCATTTTCAATTATGAACTACCTATATTTCACAAAAAATATTTATTTAAATAAGTATAATAATTCAAAATATGGTACGAATCAAAAAAATAACATCATTTCATAGAAAATAATAATTATTATTTCGTGTCAAGCAACCTTGTGTATAAATACGACTAGATACTTGCAATCGCTGCAATTCGGGACCGTATCTTAGTTAGGTGTACCTATCCAATATTGGGCGACAAGCGCTCTAACCTAAACAGTGAACTGATTCATACCTATGATGCTACTCGGTGAGTAAACATTTGAGGATGGTTACAAAGGTTATGACTTCTAATGAGACATAAATTGAATTGCAAGATTAAACACATTAAAAAATTAAAAATGCACATACTTTTTTTATCTGGAAATAAAATAATAAACATACCATTTAATAAATATTATGTAATATTGAACGGCGTATGATTCACAATCTAAGAAATATCAGGATGACCTAATATTTCAATTCTACAAAAAATGTCTTCACGTACAATTTTACAACGATCTATCAATGGGAGTCGAACACTTGCGTGATTTAAACTTGTGTTGATGTTGATATAATATTGTTAATTCAAAATGGTTCAACATTTAAATAAGGTTATTCATAAGCATTTATTTAAAGCAATTTAAAAAAAAAGTGGACAAGTGTGTACCACTCTGGTGTACAGTAGTTGTTATCGAGTATGTCATTGAAATAGATGTTATATTGAAAAACTAAAGCTAGTGAAAAACGATTCTGCGAGGAGATGGCGTATCAGACTAGCATTTATTAAACAATTAATAAAAATCAAAAATATCTCGTGAGCCATGGCTATTAAAGCGTTACTTTCTAGTAAACTTTTTATTTGTTTTAATAGTAGAAAATCATATAAATATAATATAAAATATTATTCTAGACTGACAAACCGTCTCCGCTCATAATCGTTTTTCGTATACAAATACAATGATATTATTATATCATTGTATTCTAATTGGATTCAAATCCATTACAGTGGTCAGTGAACCACTTGTAACTACTGTGTATCAGAGCGACATCCACTTACCCATTTTTTTTTTTATTTTTCAGTATATTAACATTGATGGACGTATTGATACTACCACTCTACTCTCCAAAATTAAATTTTATAAACATCTTTTACAAAAAATAACTCATAACGTACCTTCCGTTTCTGGAATAAAATACAAATTATAGTTATTAATTATATAAAATAGGTATTCAAAATATTGTTCAGCTATATAAGATCAAGGGTTGAACCAAATATTATAAACGACAGTTTATTTTAAGAATCCTTAAAATTGAATAATTTAGGTACATAAAAAAAGCACATTATAACTATCCGAATTATATTTAAAATAATATGTACAATAAACATTATTGTCTCTCACTCTATATAAATTTAAAATTCATCTAATAGATCATATTTTAATAGGAGACCAACTTTGAAATTATATAGTTTTTTAAGCTCTGTCTTGTCCACTTATAGTATATTATAGTAGATTCGAGAATAACTTTTTAATTTTTAATACCTATATTAATTTATAGACGTATTGATATTCCCACTCTACTCTCCAAAACAAATTTTAAAACCATATTTTACAAAATATAACTGATAACGTACCATCTGTATCTGGAATAAAATAAAAATTAAAGTTATTGATTATAAAATATTCATGTTTTGTGCTCGTAACAAGACGTATACTTTTTTTGATGGAGATGAACAGGGAAATATAATATTTAAATAATTTGAGCCGCATGGACCACTGGGTCACCGGACGTCAGGCTTTTTTTGGGGTCATTTAACAAGGTGGGTAGATATATTAAATCTATAGCATTTTACTTAAAATTGAACATTCTTTCAAATTAAAATTTATTTAATTTGTCTTGTCCTTCTTTAAATATTTGGCTAAATTGTTTACATTTAATACTTTAAAATCCGGTGTATGAAATTTAAATATCCAAATATGAAATATTTACAACCCCCAACCACTCTCAAAATCCTCAAAATTTTAACGGAAAATGGAATTGAACTTTGGCAGTATAACACTGGTTATAAGGAAGTATTAGAAGAATTATAACGGGGTTTGACCAGATCTCTGTTTGAAATGCAGGTGCGTTACACATCATCAATGTCGGCCACTGACAAGTTGTTTGGCTTTGCTTGTGTGTCACATTCATTTGTCTACCGTGTTCATGTTACTGATTATATTATCTTGCATGGTGGTCTTAAAAAGTAACATTAAAATAAAATATTATAAAAAAGTGGATTTTAGTAAAAAAATTATTTGGCACCTTTTGGTCTAAGCATACGAATTTTATTTATACAAATTTGAAATTTCACGGAAGTAAAATTATAAAACTAATAATTCAGTGAAACAATTATTCAAGTAAAACGTACCCATTGACACTAGAAAAAAAATATTTTAATTTTATTGTTAGTAATATAAGTTATACAATTTGATATAACCTATGATTTATTATGATTTATCAATTATCAATTATCAACAACATTTAAAAATACATAGGAAGTGATTATTTTTATAATTTAGCATTTTATTGTTTTTAATTTAAACTATTCAATTCGATTCCTATATAATGGATACATTTATAGTGACTGGGATCAAAAAGATATTTTTACAGAATATTTTGTCATAAAAACATTCCAGTTTTTTTTTTTTCATATGAGTTCATCTCAAGCATTTTGAACAATTTGTAGAGTTATTTTTAATTTTAACAATTAATAATACTAAAATACTAAATAGATAGAATTTTCTACAAAAATCACCCTGGATACTTAATACTCTAATAATGTAAATTAATGCCGAAGTACCTTCACTGGATGGTTTCTTCCCTCAATACACTCAAGCCATTAGACTTAATTTAATTAAAAAAACATACATTGTGCTTATTGTACTTGTTTTTATTATAAACTGTACAGTCTAAAATAAAAAATAAAAAAAAAACCCTAAATGTGGCAAATAGAATCATTTTTACTATTCCAAAACACGGAATAAATAAAACACATTATTGTTATTGATACTTAATCCTATTATATATAAAAAGTAAATAAATAATACGTACGTCCTAGTGCTTGTTCTATAAACGATAATGTTTAATTAATTTAAACTATGTGTAAATAACATTTTCAATAAATTATATTATATTATATTAGATACTTATATAATGATTAAAGTAAGAATTTTAGGTTTTCAGTTAAAAATTCTTTCTGATTATTGTTTTTTTTTTTTTGAATTTGAAGTTTGGTTTATTGCAACGCCAATTCTCCAATTTCAACGATTGCTCGCTTTTTCTTGAAGCTTTTTTAGTATTGACTCTTGAATCGAATATTACCTATTTGTCCTATGTTAGAATTTTGAAGACGTCCTGCAGTTATCTTTCCTGAGCATATCCAACTATTTTCCAGTGTCTCACTCTAATCGCTCCTATGAATGTACGTTTTTCTCCCAAAAATCTAAGTACTTCTCTGTTTATTTCTTCATCACGCTTATCCTTTTCATTTTTTTGTATGAATAAGTCTGATATCGTCAGACCAGAAGTCACTATTATCTGGCCAGTGTATACTATCACATAATCCTAATATTTCTATATCTAGTCTTTTTATCTCTGTTTTTTATATTTTCAACTTTCCTGTTTTAAAAATTATTTGTACGTTCCACGTTCCTATTCTCTGCGTTTTGCTTCCATTACGAGTAGCTCCCACCTGGACATCCGAACGAGGAGCTATTTTATGTCCGGACAAAATGTCTACACTGCGACAATCCATTTCAAAAGACAAAAAAGTAGTTGCCTTACTAGGGATGTAAATGTGGTGGTATACCCCTAACCTAACTTTGCTATCAGCATCGCAGCACAAACCCTATTTCTAGGGGTCGGTGTCCAAGAATTTATACCCTTGGTTCGTTAAGAGCGCTGCTGTCCACTAGACATTATTGTTATAAAATGTTATTCTAAACTTTAATAATGAATATGCCATATTAAATATAGTGCAGTTAAATCAAATAAACAAATAAAATCTACCCTTATAAAAAAGGTTCAACGATATTTCGACACGAACAACAGTAGTTGTGAACAATATCGAATCGTATAGCCACTCCTATTAAGACACGATATAACGCTAATAATATGACGTTCTGAAGTAGTCTATAGTCTATACCAACTATAGTTAACCAAAAAGTCATAAATATGTATTTTTTTTTAAAAAAACATTCACATATTATGTTATACATTTATAATATGGCAAAAATGTGAAGCTGTGAACGACATACGTCATTCGTTTCTTTGTTTGTTAAAGTGATGATACCTAACTCTAGTAAATATTTATTTTATGAATTTAAAAAACTGTAAATTTATTTTAGTCATATCGGAGATAAGCATTAACAATCACATTAGATTCCAAGAGATAACCAAATATAGCTTTAAAACTAAAGTCTCGGGACTCCCATTAAATCGTATGCTAAAAGCAGCTGGTACAACTCTCAAATGAAAAGAGACAATGCTCATACTACCTGCTGAATGATCGTTTGCTTTTTCCATGTATTGGGTTTTTAATTTTAAAGTTAGATAATTAAAAACAACGATTATTTAAACGTCTGAAATTAATAATAGTGTTTGAAAACCCTAAAGTTTAATCACGTCATGTTTGAATTATTTTTGCATAACATTTGACGTTTTAAGCATCTAAACTGTGTTTCAAATTAATAAGAACAGAACCAATTACAAACACTGTGTGTTCTAACTGTTTTTGGATTTTCAGAAGAAGTAAAATTATGACAAAAAACTTAAAATATACTTACTAAGACTGTCTGCAAAATAATAATATATGTAATATACGTTCATATTAATAATGTACATAGTATACGGTTGTTACTAATAATGTATATAATATACAATTTTTATTAATAATATAATAATATATGTTACAGTTAAGTGTTGAGTCTGTTATTTTATGAAATAACTAAAACGTATAGGTAATGTATGTGTACTATAATTTATATTTAAACAGCTTATTTTATATATATTGCCGAGGTTCACTTCGTTATTGTGTCTAAATTGTACAAAATATATACAATATTGTTATTTTACTGTCCAGCATCTAATAAATCGGGTAAGACTGACTTTCTTGTTCGCCTTATTTTCTATTCAAATATAGAAACATTTAAAATAAGAACAATTG
The DNA here is from genome assembly GCA_008086715.1 of Sitobion miscanthi. Taxonomy (NCBI): domain Eukaryota; kingdom Metazoa; phylum Arthropoda; class Insecta; order Hemiptera; family Aphididae; genus Sitobion; species Sitobion miscanthi. Next base: position 39,372 of record SSSL01000369.1, read on the forward strand.
ACATTTTCATTGTCAACATGACATTTTTGGAAAATAACTTCTCATATCTACTTAAAGAAAGACTTTAAGAACAAGATTTAAGTACTCTAATGTATCTGATCTTTGATCTTCAATGTCTATTTATGTATAAAAGAACATTGAAGCTAAGACGAATAGATTAATATTTAGTATTATATAATAATACAATCTTGAAATCTCACACAGAATAAAATATAACATTTTAATAATTTTCAAAAAAAAAAAATAATTTACGTACGAATCCGTCCTTGAAAAAAATTAAATAATAATGAATTATTATAAAAAATAGCTATATAATTTTGATGACTTCGGTGAAAATAACATTAATTGATATTATATTTTTTTTATATTTAATATAATAAACTACGAAACCACAAAAAGTAATATTAATGACATATAAATATGCAATAAGTTTAATAAAAACACAAAAATTACTTACCAGGTAATTTTTCTAGATAAAAAATACAAAATATGGTGTTGTTTTAAGTTTTTATTTTTGTATTAATTAGAATACCACTTATTAAACATAATTTGAAAAAGATAGGCAAGTAGAGCAGGTGTCTAGAGATGTCAACAATGTTATTAGAGTAATTTATTTATAAGACGTTAACTTCCATTTGAAACTATCATGGTGTGTGTACAATATAATATAATATACTATATATAATATACTATACTATACTATATAATATGCTTGAAACTTTCAATAACCCACGAATAATATGCCACCACTTAGAGATGTCTGTCCAAATTACATGTCGTGTATAATTTTACTCCAGAGACATTCTACTGCAAGAACAGACATTTTTTACATACGATAAAATATAAAAATACAAGCAGATTAACCCGGCTTTGCTCGTCAGTTACATAGTTTACATTTTTTTGTATTAAAAAACTTGTTGTAACATGTTGATAGATTTTAAAATATAATAAATTAAAAAAAAATGTATTTTAAAGGCTATCAAATATCAAGCATAACCATCCCGTCTCTCAGTTCTATCCTCGGGCAAAAAATGGGAAATTAACAATACTATGTATATTGTAAGTATATGTTTAATGCACTTTTTATTAGACATAAAATTATATTTTCTTAAAATCATAGCATGGTTAGCAGGCACCCGGACTTTGCATAGTACTTTGAAAAATTAATTTTCAATAAATAGAATTTTCGATTAATATTTTTTGGTTTGGTGAATTAAAAACAGCTCTTTGATTCATATACAAATTGGTATGTTTACATTGTTTTTTAATTATTATTACACTATTCAAAGCCTAGCTATGTAATATATGTATATTTAATTTTTATAATGTAATTTAATGTATGATATTTACAAATGATTCTATACAGAGTTACTAATTCTAAAATTAGTCAAAACCTCTTGATAAACCACATTCATAGTTTTATTTTTAGGTGCATAAACGTGCATGTGTGCATAAAGGTCTTCCAACTCTAGAAGATACTACATACAATTGTCCATATGAGAAACAGTTATTTTCCAAATCCATAATTTCACCTTTGGCGCAGTCAGTCAGAATTTTCAACTTAATGACGTTCTTTTTTAAAGACTTTACTTGTAACCTTGTGCCATTGAACAATTTTGGTACATTCAAATTCCGTATACAAATGATCGGAGCACCAATTTTTAAAGTGAGCTTGTGCGGTAAAAGTCCGGGAAGATTCAACGAATTAAAAAATTCAACTGGAAAATCCGTCGATCAACAACAGAATCTATAGAGAGGTAAGTATTTTTCTAAGCTGTAAACATGCCAAGTATTTGTTCATTGATTTTACAAACTGTGTCATTTTTGGGAGCTTGAATCACATGTTCTTCCAGCCATTGGCTAGTTTTCTTTAAAATTTCCGATATAGCCGGGTAGACTTTTGAAATTAATTCATCTGCTCCTGAAATGGAAGTGGTGAAAAAAGCATGAATTGCTACTGTAGAACTATTCTTGTGTTGTGTCCCGTTTCAAATATTCAACTGTCTTTGAAAATGTGGCTGCTTTGGCGTCAATTCCTAAAACTACTAGCATGTTCGTTGTGAGTTTTAAAATTTGAACATAAGACCATAGATATGATTTTTAAGAAAAGTATTAATTTCGTTGCTTTTTGTTCCCCTTGGTAATATTTGCCTGAAGTCTCCCGTGAAAATCACCATTGGAGCATGTGATCAAGAGCTTCCATTCCAGCTTTATATGCCATAGTTTCTTCGCCCTTACTATAAGGCTTGTTTCCTTCAGGACTTTTGCCCATGAACTCTGCTTTTTATACTACATAACAGGCTTTTATTTGATTGAAGGACTAGTGGCAATTTAAATGTCGAATGCTGTGTTACCAGTTTTCGATAATTTAGCTGCGATTCTAGATGATACAACTGCCAAAGATATTTTTTGTTGCATTCTCGGTTTTAAAAACAAAAGGTTGACGACAAATTTCTTGCCAGTTATACCAGGCGCAAATAGAAGGAAGAGTTGTCCAGAGTTTCGGCTGATATTATTTAAAACGGTATTGTAAACCAATTTGTGCTCGTTTGATTGAACAAAAGGTGACAGTTCATCAATATTATATGATATTACTGTCAAGTTGTCACTATTATCATCATCAGTTCTGGTAGGTGAAATCATTCCAAAGTCAGTCAAACGTTTTCCAATTATTTTAAGCGGTTCATTTTCGATAACGATCAGTGTTTCATTCAAGATGTCAGGATTAATATTTACTTTAAAATTACAGGATTCTTGTTCCACTCGCAGAATAATATCGCGTGACACGATTTCTTTGTATTTGTCCCACATCTAAACTGAAGTTGTAACTTCGCAAACTGCGAGCATTATTACAATAAATAGATTACTTAATATAATTTGGCTGTAGTCTAGTTTAGAGCCAAACATGGGGTAATCCTTATTTTGTCACTCAACCTTTTACATATGGCAATTGGTATCGCCGAAAATGTTATCTTTAAAAATTAAATCCATCAGTTTCTTGACTTTTAAATGAAAAACACGTGCAGCAATGTCATGACGATCCTGAGGTTTTAGATTTTGAGATAAACAGGAATTTATTTCAAGCCAATTGGGATTGCAAGTCAGTGTAATAAAGATATCTGGTTACCGTTTTTAGCAACGTAAGCCATTGCATCTTGCTTGCATTGTTGCGTATATCGAGGGCCTGAGTGAAGGATGATGGCAAAATCACCTTTTGGCCCATTTCCATTGGATCTCTATCTGACTGAATAGGATCATGAAGATCGAAGTAATTTTCAACCTTCAAATTGCTTTGATAGAGTTAATATTGAATATACACAAATATGCAATAGGTAAAAAAAAACGAACCTTTACAAAATGCTGGATAAAAAAAAACAAAAAGATGTAGTTAAGTTTTTATTTTTATAATGCTTATTTGGTTTAATTTGTTACTAAACATAATATGATTAAGGTGGGCAATATACATCACTCTGCAATGTCTCTGCTGTACTGTAGGTGTCTTGGGTGTTGGCTGTAACTAATGTGTTACATTTGACTCCAATGATATAAAATCATTGTGAGCAAAGACTACGGTTTATAATAATTATTATTACTAAATATATTTTATAATAGGACTGCATTTATTAATGTAATTTAGTTTATTACTAAAAATTATATTAAATTTGGATTTGAAATTTAAATTTGAAAAATTCAATTACCAACAAAATTTTAAAATTACAACGAAACAACTTGAAACGTTATTCTTCTTTTAAATATCTACATTTTTCCAAAGTTGAACTTAAAATATCTATATGAAAAACTGTATTTATATATTTTTAATATTTAGGTACAATTTCAACTACTAATGAGAAACCTTATTTTAAATTTTCAATCCTTAGCTATCAAAATTGAACATTTTATACATTTTTAACTACAAAATAATATTAGATAGGTAAATACAACAAAATAAGAAAACTGTTCGACGAAAATTCGTTCGATTAAAAAGAAATATCTAGTGTCGAAAAATATCAACTTCAAACACTTATACAAAATTAATAAGACCCTCCTAAACTTTTTTGTATTCAAATCTTGAATTCAATTTTGAAACCTTAAATGTAAATAGAAATTTTTTTAAGAATTTTTAACTATAAATAAATTGCAAACTTTCGTGATTTTAACGATTTTTGTCAAAAATCTAACTTCAAACGCCTTAAAAAATATTAATGATTTACAATCAACTCCAATTTAATTGTTCAATAACAACAACTAATGAGAAACCTCATATTACATTTTCAAGATTTTTAACAAAGCAAAAGTTGTCATTAATATAAATTTCAAAAAAGGTAGTCAAGTGGGTATCGCTCCAGTGGCGTAATTACGGGGGATTTGGTTATCGTACCCTCATGACTTATTTTTTTAAACTGGCGAACCATATTTATATACTTATTTAATTATATAAATATTATTATTTATAAACTTATTTAATTATATAAATACTAGCTGATCCTATGCACTTCGTTGCCCGTTACATGTACCAACTCTATATGACTCAAACTTTGTTCAATTTGTTATTTAATATTCGATATATAGTGTTCAACATTTATCTTAACTTTTCTGTTGCCTGGAATAAAAATTCTGATTCGCAGCAGTACATTATCAGGTAGGCAATCTACCTTTGGTAGATCACGGGCCCAGTGCTGTTTGTACGTAAGTGTATGATTTAACTCTAAAGTATCAAAGTTATATAACATTTATTTTGATATAATACGGTGGATTAGTATAACCAATTAATACATAATCCTAACCTAACCTAACCGTACTAAAATCCGACGAATAAAAAAAACAAATTTAACCCTTTTTAAATTAGCCTATCTTCTTCCCAGAGAGCTGCACACAAACATTCATTTATATATAATATAACTGATCCTACGCACTTCGTGGCCCATAAAAAATGACAAAAAAATTGTGATTGTTCAACTCCTTTTTAGTGTAACTCACTGCAATAAGTGCAACTCAACCACCCTGGTAGACAATGTGTGAAAATTCGATTTGATGCATGCTTGTAACTGATCTGTCCGATTAACCAATAGCAACCATTTATAAACAAATATGTCCATCGTAAATCTCAAAATCCCTGTTTGAGCACTTCTATTAATTGGTCGTATTGTGATGTTATATAGCCTATAGCCTTCCTTGATTAATGGACTATCCAACAAAAAAATAATTTTTCAATTCGAACCAATAGTTCCTGAGATTAGCGCGTTAAAACACACAAACTCTACAGCTTTATATATTAGTATAGATTATTATTTAGAGGTTACTATATTGTAATAACATAGTATATTTTATAGAAACAACAAATAAAAACCCAAATCCCCTATAGTAGCTGTAACTAAGATAATATTACTTGGTAACATCTAACCTTTCTTCTTAATAAACACTAATCAATACAGTTTAGCTCGATTTTTGGGAATTATTTTCGGAAACTCAAAGTTGTATTTCAACAGGTTAAGAACAATGATGGAATCAGAATTTGTCAGTCTGACTTAGTTCCAAGGTTATAACATTTTGAAGTACGGAATTTCACGTATATTACGCATACGCAGAATATTCCACGAATCTACATAGAAAATGCAGTTTAGCTTCATGCAGAAGAGCATTAGTGATTACTAACCTAGTCCAACACATTATTGTTACTGATACTTCCTCAATCATATCAGAATCAAAAATTTTAAAATATATATTCTATTCATAATAACATTACAGTGTAAGCAGTTCCCTGTTATATACAAAAAGTAAATATTAAATAACTTATACGTACGACCATTCTCTGTAAACGATAATGTTTTAATTAATGAATAACTGTAATATTATGTACATTATATTTTCCATAGTTAGATTATGGTTAATTGATAGACTATGTGGAGATCAATAAATGGACAACTCATCGAATATTTTTTTTCTTTTATCAATATGGTACGGTGGAGTCTCGGTGTTGTCGTTGTATTGCTCCAACAACAAAAGGTTCAGACTATTTAGTCGTTACATGTTGCTACCACTCGTTAACAATACTTAAGAAGGCAGAACAATACTTTGCTAGCTATAATACAAGAGATCTATATAAGAAGGTAAACTTCTAAAGTAAGGAATAGAATCATCCCGACAAAAGCTCTAAGAGAAGTCGATGGAACACTGATCATACATAAAAAAGAGATAGCAAATAAATGGGTGAACTAATCTAATCAGTTATTCAACTTTCATATATATATCAGATATTTGAAAATATGGAAACCAATAATACAATCTGCCTGGCACCAATTAGAGAGGAAACTCGGGGACAAATAAGAAACCTAAGGCACCTGGAAAATATGGTATTCCAGGAGAATTACTTAAATTTAAAAGTGTGGGAACTGGTTTGCTTGACCACGTGGCTGACTAATAAAAAAAATTTTGAAATAAAAACTAATCCCAGAAGAGTGAAAATCAGCGCTGATATATAAGGGATTATTAAGCAGGTTTTAGACAAAACAGATTTACTACCGACTAGATATTTATTTTGAAACAAATTTTCCAAAAATGTGGCAGTTTGATAAAGAAATACATGTATTTATCGATTTCAAGAAGGTGTATGATTGCATCTATGATTGAAACTGTTGAATATACTAAGGCAGTTCAAACTACCCCAAGAATTAATTACCTTGATAAACGCAAACATCTAATCACGGAAATCAAGAGTTGGCAATATTGTATCACAAGGGATACCAGGAACGACTGGTTTGAGGCAAGGTGCAATATTGAAGAAAATGGAGTACGATTGGGTGACTGCATAATGAGAGTTACGGATGTTAAGTTTGAACTTAACGATAATCTGATAGAATTAAGAAAACAAAAAAAGAAGACTCCAATGGGCAGGACATGCTTTGAAAAAAAAGGGAACTTTAATTTGGATGGTTCAGTGTAGAATACCATAAGGAAAAATACCACAAGGGCGTCCATGACTAAGATAGGAGGATCAAGTCATGAAGGATGTACAAATGGTGGATACAAATGCAATGATTTACATGTTACACTAATTGATAGGGAGAAGTAGCTTCAATTGTGTTTTGTTCTATGACCTCAATGGTTGGCTATAAAAGAAGGAGAAGAAATAAATTATGTCATCAAGAAAGTAACACATTTGAACGCGTCAAGAATTTTGAACGTGACATTTTTAGAAAAAACTTATCATACTTAAAAATAAACTTAACGAACAAAATGTACTCTAATGTTTCTGATTTTTGATTCACAATGTCTATTTATCAATAAATGAACGAAAGAATTAATATTTAATACTATAATACATTCTATAAATCTCACACAGAATAAAATATTGCATTTTAATAATATAAAATAAAACAAAAATATACGTACCACACCATTCTTGAAAAAAAATGAACATAAATTAATTACTATTTACTATAGAAAAAACTGTCAAAAAATTAGAAAAGTGGACTATTAATGTAAAATTTAATAGCTTGACATTTTTCAAAAATACTGATAATAAATAACATGCATAATATGAGTTAACATAAAATCTACTTTGTTAGTCGATATAGGTTATTTGTATGATGTAATTTGAAGAAAATAATATTTAAAATACATACAAAATAAGGAGCTGCCTATGATTTTATTGTGACTATTAAAGATTAAATAATAATAACAAATGTGCAATGGATTTTTTTTCTTTAATAGAATATCCGGCTTTTGTATAATTTTAATGACATTGGTAAAAACAGCATTACCTGAATGATATTATATATGTAGGGTAAGCGATGATTTCGAAGGACCATTCATTAGATTGACCTTGTGGTAAGCGTATCTACCGAAAAAATTGAAGGCGTCAGGGTAAGCAACTAAATTGGCATGCACGATTAACGCTTCCGAAAATGACCATATGACAGCGCCTACTTCCAATAATATATAGGCAATTCAACACACAGCCCAACGATATGATGGTGGGTAGCAATGATTCGAAAACGGACAACAAGGAACGCACTGAAACTCGAAAAGGCTACAAGCTATACAATGGAAAATAGGATTGTGCAGTTTAGTTATACGGGGGTTTCCCTGTGGTCGGATCGGTATGGTGCAATGACCACAGAGTGCACAACATGATAGAATCTTACAACTAATTCATGCTACGGAAGTCTGTCCAATTTTTACTATATCGGTTGAACGATCCAAAATATCCATGAATTAGTAACTGAGGTGGGGGTACATGGTTGGGTGATCCACAGCGTATTGCACCTGGACGACCTGGGTTGCCACTCACTCAACGCACAATGGTTGCTGGCGTACTTATGCTAACGGAGAGTGATGCCAATAATGAAGCAGACGATGCTGATGATATCGCGATGATCACCGTACGCTCAATTCTTATTAACTACAGTCAATCTGGACTATACAATAGAGACGAGAGGTAATATAACAGGGACCAAATAAATAAGAACTCACTGAATTGTAAGCGATACATGATTTATTGGTTGTCGTTACATAAATGATCTGCAGATTCAATATCCGTGAAACCAGAGAAAAATACAATGATTATTGTGTCATCCTACTTATGACGACAATCATGAATAGTCTAACATGTATATTGTACATAATTTAAACGAATACGAACGAAACGGTAGCTGCATTAATAGCGAACGTACCCAGAATACGAACTATTTTAGGTTATGTTGATACAACGTAAAAGAGAAACAAAAAAAAATATATAAATGATAGCGTTGTTTACATTGATTTAGCAAAAACATAAGAATTACTTTTGTATGGAGTGGATCATGTGTATTATACGTAAGAAGAGGGGGTGAAAAGTGGGGAGAAAAGAGTTGTCCATTGTGCATGATGTGCGTTATCGTCGCTACAAATGTGGTGACGGAAATGTTGATGACAGCGGCATGAACAATATACCTACTGTGAAAAAGTTATCGCATAAAGCTGTAACCGCGAAAAACCAGAATAAAACGGTTTTTATCAAAGCCAACAAATGGTTGGATAAAACAGGGCGTGATGGCAAATGAAAACAAAATCGCTAAGCCACACACCCAGGGTTATGAAAAAACACGTTTTTTTAAAAAAAACTGCATTTTAAACTTTTTTAAAGATGGTTTTTTTTTCATGTTTAAAACAAAAAAAAACACGTTTTAAACATGTAAAAAAACCTATTAATAAAATTCTATAAATAATAATAGTAAATTAGGAAATGATTTTTGTGGGATTTTTTGGCAATCAAAGTTGAACACAGTATTTCGTTTCAACTAATATTATTATTAAAATACTATTATTATCATAGAACAATATAGGTAGATGCGAAACTTGAACAGCTGATTGGGTCTTCTTTACCTATGATCTGAACCTCCGAAAACATTCCACACGCCAAGCCACCAACTGACTAACATGGTGTTAGACCCAAGGTTACATAATATGAAAACGTTTATCGGAACGTTACGAATTACGTAAACGCTGACGTGGTGCGATCAAAATAATATGCGCGGGGTAGAGTCAGGGTTGTTATGTTTGAAGCGCGTGAACGACGGCCAACGACGAACGCAGATCGGACCAATTACAACCATCGCCGAGAATGACAGTGACGGCAACGACTATTCAAAGCCCGCCGACCATCAGGCACATACACATCAAAAAAATTGGGGGTTCATAGTAGATTTTTGAAGAGATCATAACCCATATATATAAACAAATTACACAACTATTAATTTTCGGAGGAGGTTGAACCCCATCCCACTTGTATAAGTGCCTGCCGATCATAGGTACCAACGCCGCGAAACGGACAACCAGCTATCGAGTATCGACACGCCATATTATCCATTATCTACTGACTACGCTTTGCGAGTTGCCAACCTCACCGACTAACGGCAATCATACGACGAGCACCTATCTCAGGGTTAATCGGTTATCGACAACGATCTTATCCAGACGTCCGACGAATACCCTTGACATGCCGCCGATCATGCCACTCGCCGAGAATTGAGCAGCCTCGGTGCATTGGGTTTTGGGTGTATCGGTCGTGAAACAGTGGACACCAGGCAACGGTTGAAGTGAACATCTGAGCGAACGCTCTCCCTCTGTACAGCTGATACCCCTACGGTGGTCGTGAAAAACCATAAAAACGGGCCTTTTCAGGACCTCCAAACCTGAGTCCTCCCAAGCGCACCTGCTTAGGTCACGCATCCCGGCCAGCCCCTGTACTCAGGCGCCACTTATTCGAGCGGGACGTGCCTAATCCCTAATTGTACTTAAGACAGACATTCCTTAATTGTAAGCGAAGATCCCACTCGCCAAATCGAAGTCATCGAGTCGCTGGGCGTACGATGCTACGCACCCCGTATTTATGTAATTTATCTTTTAAATAGAAATAAAAACCTGATTACCTATAAACCTGAGGACTAAATTATTACGAAGCGGTGACTCACCATTCGGGAGCACCGTCTCAAAGTGTAACACTATATAGCACAGTAGCACACATACACTCAATATGCACAATAAAAATTACAAAAATTACGTACTTACTTTTAAATGCTTCTAGATTAAAAAGAAACGATAAGTGTGAATAAGTTTTTATTTTTATATTAATTGAAATAAAAGTTATTAACCATAATATGAAAAAGGTAGACAAGTAGACACCGCTCTGCTGTAGAGTAGGTGTCTAGGGGGTCGCTGTAAATAATGTGTCAAATTTGAATTCAATGACATAAAATTATCATATAGTTTAGTTAACCTCCTCTCCCCAAGTACTGACTAATTCATTTTTCTACTAGAAAAGATAAGAACCGAAGTAGAAAATCAAAGCACTTTTACTGTCTTAAAAGTTGACGACAGCCACAAAAAAAAAACCCACAGATCACTGTAAAACGAATAGATGTATCGCTCCGCTCATTATCCAAAAATAATATACATCCAATTTACTTTCGTAATCTATAAAATGATAGAAGTAGTATTTAGTATCAAAACTGTTTATAGATTCTCGACAGTATGAAAAACTATATTTTAGGTATGTCACTCCATAACTTATGAAACATAATATGAAAGCATGATAAACATTTAACTTACCAAAGTTATCTATAAAATGTTGGAAATAATATTTAGTTTGCATATAATAAGTGTTCATAGATTTTAGGCAAAATACAAAACAATATTTTAGGTATGCCACTCCATAACTTATGAAACATATGAAGATATGATAAACATTTAACTTACCAAGGATATCTATAAAATGTTAGAAATAATAGTTAGTTAATAACATCATTACCATTTACAATCATAAATAAGATCTTAGATAGATTTATATAATTTTTATTTTTGTAGCAAGCTAATAATCTAATAGTTGATGCTGTACCTACCAAGAATAATAAAAAAATAAATACTATTTCATACAGGGCCGTGGTAAACACGAGATGGGGGCTTAAGTTGTTCGAACCTTCCCGCCTGGAAAGTATTGGTATAACTGTATTTACAAACATCTAAAACTACCAAAATATTTTAAAGTATTTTTTCATTATGATTTACTGATTAAATAATAATTTAGATTCATGAACACGATTCACGAATGACATGAGAATTTATGAAAACCCAGAACCACAAAACAGCATACATTCTACCGTCCATGCAATTTTTTGGTGTCAATTAATAGCTCATAAAAAAAATAATAAATTAATTTATAAATATTTTTCTGTGTTTTATCCAAATAAAATCCAAGTATTATGTATAAGTTAAATTACTTATATTTACCGTTAAGTTCATAAAATCAATGATTTTTTTTCTTATTAATCAACCCGCGACAACTTAGACCATTGGGTGGTTTTTTAACTGTGATTAAGGATACTGTATAGGGTTAAACACGTGTGTTTGTTAGTTTGGCAGATTATTTAGTGGACACCCGTATGTATCTGTCATGCCCGGGTGGGGGATGGCGGCACTTCTCTCCGGACACCGTGACTTGCCTGAAGAAAAATGCCACCCGCAACCGAGGTTTTGAACCGGCATCGGTGCGCGTCGAAACCGACGCCTTAGTCCGCTCGACCACTTCGTCCCCCAAATCAATAATTTAATTATATCTGATTTACTTCATAAAAAAGGATGTAATAACTATACGATTTACATAATTATTTATTATGTTAGTTACAATTAACTTACTTTTGACAGGAGCTATTTCCGTTACAATCTCTATTAAATTTTAAAATTATCCATATAAAATTGTATACAACTATGATTGAGTAACATAAGATATAAACAATTGATTATTTTAATTATCTACTTATCTCTAATTATACAATGTTGGGCCATATTGCATTAAAGACTAATAGCTTACAATAAATTGATTTATTAAATATTTAGTTATTGTTTTTCTTTTTATAGTCCGGTATTGGTATAACACTCTGGTACTATCATGGTGTATTAATTAATATAAAAAAAACTATATAATTATATATTAATGATTGTGTATTGGTGTTAAAGACTTTGTGTAGTACAATTAATAATTTTCAAGGCTGTGCATTAACAAGTTAAAAAGTTAAAGTTAAGTTAAACAGTTAATTTTAACCAAACTAGTAACTTTTAGATTTTCATTAACTTAGCTATGAACTTATAGGTACCTATCAAATCTATTGTTTAACTAACGTGAAATTATCGAATTCATTTTTCATTTTAAGAAGTTATGATAGTTTATTTTGTTTTTAATTCTATTACCTTTCACTATTTCAGTCTACTTCGTTTACATTTCAACAAACATGAATTGTTGTGAATTGTTTAAAGCAGTAGTTTTCAAACTGGGTGCCGCGGCACACTGGTGTGTAGCGAGCATTCACTGAGTGTGCCGCGGTCTTTCGGAAAGTTCAACAATTCGTACAAGAATAAAATTATAAAAATAAAATTAATAAACATTTTTTAGCCCATCAACCACACATTTCTAATTAAATGTACGTATATAATTATAATTCAATGCAATTTTGATCATCTAATTCAGGAGTCGGCAACCCGCGGCCCGCGTAGCAATTTTATGCGGCCCGCGATAATAATTTATAGTTATAGTTGGGGCACCGAGAGAACGCTACTGGGCGGCGACCAAAATACGTCCGTTTTCGCGCATTCCCACCACTAAACCTAACCGAATGCTGGCCGCCGTTAATGCGCGGCGCCGCCACCGACCGCGACGCCGCCTGCTACCGCCTACCACCACCGCTGTCGTCGTTCTGGTCACGTGTTATTATAGTGGTGGTGTTGTATACAGCCTGCGTTATTAGCGATTTCCCGCATCTCACGTTTTGTCATACATACAATATTCACCAACTTTTTTTCTTCGCGTTTTTTAGCATACCATTGCTCATAAGTATTTTTAGTATTGTGTATCTTACTATCTTAGAGTACTTAATACACCATGGATCTCGTCAATATATCACCTTCCAAAAAAAATCCTCGTGGAAAAGTAAGTATTATTATTATGTTGTATTATTATTTTTCTATAGCAAAATTCTTAATTTATTAATTTTATTAATTTATTATCCTTTAGTTTGTTGGTACTGGTCAAAAGCAAATAATCATTAATCTGTACAAAGAGAAGATCAAACAACAACAAGAAAACCCAGACAGCCCCCAATTGACCTACAGACAAATGCTGTTAGAAATCTCTAAATCAAGTGGTATTGGGCAACGGACGATACAAACGACATTGGCTGAATATAAAACAAAAGGTACAGTTTCATCACCTAATAAAAAAAAATTAGACCTACAATACTTGAAAAAGTAGATAGTTTTGACAAACAAGCTATCAGACGGAAAATACATGGCTTTTGGTTGAATCGTGAAGTTCCTACTATACCAAAAATGTTGATAGCTATTAATGAAGATGAAACTTTACCAAACCTCAAACGTTCTTCATTTCGTAAAATATTAAAAGATTTGCATTTTGTTTACGCGAAAAAATCCCGCAATAGTGCGCTTATCGAAAGAGAGGACATAATTATTTGGCGTGGTAAATATTTAGATCAAATAAGAAAATACAGATCACAAAACAGACCGATATACTACCTTGACGAGACGTGGGTAAACGCAGGTGAAACAATGGGACAAAAGGAACCCTCGGGAAAAGGCAAGAGACTCATTGTGTTACACATAGGATCAACTGACGGTTTTGTACCGGGTGGCCTTTTATGTTTTGAGTCAAAAACCAACTCATCGGACTATCATGATGAAATGAATGGCAGTACTTTCTTTGAATGGTTTGCAAAAATGCTGCCGTTACTTAAAGAAAATGCTGTCATAGTGATGGACAACGCCGCCTATCATTCTGTGAAAAAAGATCGTATTCCAGTGATGTCATGGAAAAAGCAAGAAATAATAAATTGGCTGGAAAGTAAGGGCGAGAACATTACTTATCCAACAACAAAAGGGGCATTATTGTCTAAAGTCAGAACAATACATACGGATGACCATGAGAAATACGTTATTGATGAGTATGCGAAAGATAACAATAAAACAATATTAAGATTGCCCCCGTACCACTGCGAGTTGAATCCCATAGAACTAGCATGGTCGTCTGTTAAGAGGTATGTCCGTACTCACAATACTACCTTTAAATTAAAACATGTACAAGAATTGTTGAAAAGAGGCGTGGAACTAGTAACACCGGAAATGTGGACGAATTTCGTTGGGCACGTCATCAAGGAGGAAGAAAAATTTTGGAAAATCGACAACATAACAGACGATTTTATGGACGAAGAACCAGAAGAAGGAGCACGTCATATCCTAACAATAGGTGATACAAGTTCGGATTCTGACTCGGATTAATTTCTTTGTATTTGAATTATTTTATTTCTTAGTATTATTTTTTAGTATTATTTAAATTTTATTATGATCAAATATATGTTGGAATAAATAAATAAACACATTTATAAAATATTTATGTCAGTTGTCAGGAGTTATTATTTTCGTTTTACTTGAGCCGCTGTATACAGACACTTGTTGCTTCTCGACGGCGGCGGCTGTCTAATTAGTTGACGATCATTGAGTGGGGGAAATTACGGCGGCCAGTGGTCACGGAAACACGGAGCTCGTTCATTTAGATGCGCAAAGGAGTAGCGTTCTCTCGGTGCCCCAACTATAGTTTAAAAATATTATACAACACGTTATCTTTGCTGATAAAAATTGGGATTTCTCACGAGAAGTTAGTTATACAATTATTGAACAAAAATAGATATTATGTATAGAAACATTGTACACGTTATCTACGTTTCGTTAAACATCGATAATAATTTATTATACAAAACGAAATACGACTTAGTATTACTGAATTGATTTTCTAGTGAAGTGTAATCGTCTCTATTCTGTGTTTCAAATTTTTGTACGTGTAACTATGGTACAGTGATGTACTTAAATAAATTAAATTTTAAATTACTACAATATTTCGTTTAAATAAAATAAGGTGTATTCAATTATGGCCCGTGAAAAAAATTATTTTTATTTTTTGGCCCTTGACACCAAAAAGGTTGCCGACCCCTGATCTAATTATTCAGTGCAAAAAAAAAGGTCAGTGTGCCGTGAAAATTTTTTGAGGAGCACGGTGTGCCGCGTTCAATAAAAGTTTGAAAACCACTGGTTTAAAGTTAAACATTTTATATATTTCCAATCACTCAGTACCGTAATTTCTAAAAGAACATACTGTATTTATTTTTATTTTAGTTTAATTTTTTTATTGAAGTGAATACTTCATAAATAACCGCGAACCATTAGGCCCTATAATTTTCAAGCTTTTTTACTCAACAGATAACATTTTATTGATATTTATAGAAAAAAAGACTAAAAAAAATAGAAACTGACAATGTCCGTAAACAGCTCAAAATAATTCAAAATATTTGGAAAATGTTATGGTGCATAGAAAATGAAAATATAAACAACCAGTGAAAATTTCATGTATCTACGGTCATTTGTTTTAAAGTTACAACAAAAACCAAATTCAATTTTGTGAAAAATCGATTTTGCGTAAAAATTTCCGTTTTCCCTTAATTTTTCTTTTGTTTTTCTTGGCGCTTTTGAAATTTACTGAGAATTTTAAATTTTGACCTCCCCAATGCACGATATTCACTTTCCAATCGAAAAAGATACTGAAGTTGAAAATCGAAGCATTATTTCGACTAATTATCGTGTACACAGACACAAAAAAAAAAAAAAAGACACAAAAAAAAAAAAATGAAAAAATAAATATAAAAACACACATCATTGTAAAATCAATACATTCATCGTTACACTCAGAATCTAAAATGTGAATTAACTTTTGACTTAACTGAGTTAACCAAACATTAAATTCACTTGTAACTTTTTCTTACTTTATTTGAGTTGAACAAAAAATCATTAACTTGCCCAGCCTTGATAATTTGTTAACTAACGAATCTTTTAAACATTACTATAAGATATCTCAATAATTTCTATTTTCAGGTTTTGTAAATTTATTCAACCTTCAAGGACAAGCCTTGAAAGACTTATTCTCGAAAACCATTTCCCAACAAAAAAAATCCTGAATATATTATTTTCCTGATAGAAATTTTCTGAAGATTTGTTTACAGTAAGTTATAACTTATAAAATATTTTAAAATTTTAAAATGTTATAAGTACATATTTTGTGCTTTTATACTACCTACCTATTACTTTTAAATTATTTTATTAAAAATTATTTTTTATTATTTGTTAATACATGTAACATTTATAAACACACGTTTGAAGATTCTTTCCTATAATAGCTATAATAATTTATGAATACCACAATTTGACTTTAAAATGAAAAAAAACGCCAATCAAAAATAGATTAGGAAATTATTGTTTTCGTAAATTGGGATAATAGTCTACAATTTCAATTATAATTTAAAAATACACAACATACCTAATACATCAACCTTTTAATTATTTTAATTATGATGCGGAATATAATTAAAGTTAGGTACCTAATATTTGTAAATTAATTTATAATAATATTACCATTACATATATCTAAAAACAAAACAATACATTTTTATTAGACTATCTATTTATTACCTCAAAATTACGATATAATAATTTTCACATAATAATAGACTATAAAAAAAATTTAACCTCCCGTCCAACTGTTTTGTGTAGCTAGGAACGTTATTCAATTTTAAACAACTATATTATAAATTATGTTCTAAGCATATATAGAAAATAAATAAAAATATTAATGATAATATTAATTCATTGTGGCTGGACTAAACCAAAATAATATTTTATTATTATATCATATAAATACTATGAATTATAGAATAAGCATAATTATACTTCAGCTGGATATACTAAAATTAATTTATACAAATTTGATTTACAGAAAATGTAATATTTTTTCTTAAATCAAAAATATATCCAATTTTTAAAAAATCTTTGGATATTACAATTATTTTACTACCTACATCATAATATTTAGTAGGAACATTTAAAATCTAATAAATAGTATACATTTTGTTTTTTTCTAAGGTTATAATAATATAATAATATTTGATTTTAGTTTTAGTTTTTACATAAATTCTAAAAAAAATTGCAAATTACTAATGTTAAATATGAACACAATAAAAAATTATAATTCGAATAATATAATCATAATATATCAATAAATTATTTCATACTTATTAGATCATCTGAATTTGAAGTAACTGGCATAACCAAAATTGCCATACTTAAAATTGTAAACGTGTTTAAACTAATCTTTGAAAAAATCATTTTCGTTTAGTTAATATAAGAAAATAATCAAAATAATGTGAACGTTGAACAATAAATGAAAGAAAATAATAGGTACATCTCGATGTCTTTTATAATAGCGATCTACACCTATTCCATACCTATTCCTCAGCACAAAATAAAAAATGTTCACAATATGTTGTTTATTTGTTTATCATACATGAGAATAATATTATTTTTCATTATTGTTGACAGTCATAACCTGTTTTTTTTTTTTTAATGCCTGAGTAAATAATGTATATATATATTAAATTCACTGCGTGGATCGATACAATGCCGTAGGCAAAAAATTAATGTGGGTCCCTGTTCATCATAGGAAAAAAATATTCTATTTACTTCAATCGCTCATAAACAATTGCATAAATAATGTTGTATTTAATTTACAAAATATAGACAGATAAGTTTAGATAGGTTATTAACTATGTTCAATGTATACAATAATACAATATAGATAAATAATAGTCATCGAACATCTAAAAGTGAACATTCCAAAGACGTAAGGAGTTATACGATTATTTTGTTAGGTAGGTAATTATTTTATATAATTATAAGAATTAATAAAAATTATAATGTTTAATAAATAATAATAAAGAATAGGTACTTTGAATTGGTTATGAACCTATTTCAACTATCAAATTCATCCGGTAAAAGTCACATTGTATTTCAATCTATTTCTCAGTTAACTCTGACTAGTAGGTACTATTGGTAGATACCTATTTTTAAATTATAATCCATAAATATAAATACAATCGTCGATTTCCTACTGTAATCAACTATAAAAACAATACTATGATAATGTATATTGTATACCTATATACTTAATACCTATTGTACTTTTGTTATTATAATATTATATTTAAAATTGAAAGACATATAGGAACTTATGTTTTTTAATAATCTCGAATTTGAATGAAAAATAGCTTCATTGGAGCATCCAGAATTTAAAATTATATTGAAAACAGTATTAACATACTTATAAATTTAATTAGTGACTAGTTGAATGGGAGGAGGGAAGTACATTTTAGCTACTCAAGAAAAATGTTGGTGATAATTAGGCCACCCTAATTGTGTTATCCTACCCCGTCGTTAGTGACGTTATTTTTATGACACTGTTTTTCACGTTTGAGCGAAACGTTCACATATTAATATAAATAGTATTTTTGATAGAAATAAATAGAAATAAATTTGTTTAATTATATAAGTATTAAATGTATTGAATATTATTAACTGACAAAAATTTTCTTAAAAATAAATAATTTAATTTAAAATATATGGAAAATAATGAATGCTTTTAAGTTATAAATGACTTAGGTAAGTACCTATATAATTTTATTCTGAATAAGAATTGTCCATATCAAGTTCTGATTATTCTGTATTTGTACATGCTGTACAAATATGGAAGGTTCTGTGCATATCTAGCTTGGCATTTATTTGAACAATGAGTCTGCAAAACATATTATTGACTATCAATTTATACATATTATAAAAATAGAAAAACTTGTAAAAAAGGAATTATTTTACCTTTGAGAATCGATTTTTTCTTGATAGACAAAAGTAACATTTTGTGCGGCTTGTAACTACTATTGTATAACTTGCTGCTTCCTCAGTCAACTTATATCCAGTCAATTTCATAGTATTTTGACGAAGTGTAAATGATTTAGTAGGAATTTGTAAACGTCTAGTCATGTAATTATTGGTTAGTTCTTTCTTTAATTATTTCAAAAAAAGTCTTCGAGGGATTATACTTTATTTGTATTCTCGTAATATATTATCTTAACTTTCATCAATCAAACCTTTTTCGTGCATAGTAGATATAGCATAACATTTTGTTTTTACGTGGAACGTAGGATAATAAAATAATATTTTTCCCATAGCCGAATATAGTTGAATTTACCTCTCATTTCTTCGTACCTAGTAAGCATTTCGGAATTTCACGTTTATTTTTCCTGATGGTTCCCACAATAATCAATTTATGATTTTCCAATAAGTCAATGGCCTGTAGTATGGAGGTATACCAATTGTCCATATAGTTATGTTTCGTCCTGTTTTTTTTATATTGGAGAAATTAACCTTTTTACAATTCTGGAGAGACTATTATCACATTTGAATTGTTTATCTGGTTGGGTGACAACGTATACTTCCATTTTGATGTGTAATATGTTTTAGAGTCGACTAATGTTTGTATTTTTATCCCATACTTATTCGGTTTACTCGGTATATATATTGCCAAAAATTGCATCGACCTCTAAAATCGTCCAACATCTCATCAATGGTACAATTTTCACCGACGAAACAAATACAATTTACATACATTGCTATATAAGACATGTAAACGAAATTAAAAAAGGCGGGCAAGTGGTTGTCACTCTGCTGTTCAGTAGGTTGCAAGTGGGTCACTATAATAGATGGTGTTAAATTTGAATTCAATGATATAATATCATTGTATAAGAAAAACGATTCTGAGCAAAAACGGTCAGTCAGCCTATGATATTACTAAGTATATTTGATAATATTATTATGAAAAAAGTAATTTATATATAAACTATTTACGTGGAACCTTGTTTTAAATTTTCGATCCTTAGCTATAAAAGTTGAACATTTTATAAGTTTTTAACTACAAAATAATTATTAAGTCTTAAATTTGATCAATTTTGTCGAAATTCAAACTTAAAATGCTTATTAAAAAAATTGCGCCTATATATTTTTAAAATTGTTTAACTGCCATTTAAGCAATATATTAGGAGCCTTATATTAAATTTTCAGGCTTTTTAACCCAACAAATAACATATTATTGATATTTATAGAAAAAAAAACTAAAAAATTTAAAACTGACAATGTCCGTAAACAGCTCAAAAAGAGTCAAATTATTTTCAAAATTGTATGTTTATAGAAGATGCTAATATAAACATTCAGTTAAATCTACAATCATTTGTTTTTTAATTACAACGAAATAAGAAAATCGTTACATGAGAAATCGAGTGAATATCAAATGTTGTAAAAATATGAATTTCAAACGCTCATAAAAATTTAATTTAACTTTCTAGTTGACTTTTTTTTTGATAAAGCGACTGATTAATCGATAACCAATTTTTTAATGACTGATTATTATTTGATTAATATCGGAAATTTGATTCATTGATTAATCGAATTTCGATTATTTGGCAATTAATCGCATTTTATAAAAACTGTAAAATAATTGATAAAAATAAATAATCATCGTAACAATCGATTAATTGAAATAATCGAACCTAGCACCACCCGCTCGAGATTACGCAGTGATAAACGTACATATAAGGTACACATGGGTAGGTATATATGATTTAGGTACTATAATATAGTATAGGTATATAGAAGGAATATAAAATAATTTGCCGCCGTTTACATATCAACTTTTAGAAAAAGGTTAATTTTGCTGCAATTTACATACAGCCACAGGACGATACCCATACGGATCGGACGCCACTTTCATAAGCGGGCCCGACGTGTATGGTCCTGACCCCCCCCCCCCACCCATCATTTGTACATATATTATAACAATATTTCCGATTTTGTACGAGAATCTTGGTCATCGTCTTGCGCGCCGCAGGGTTGATGATTCCCAACCCTTTATATTGTACATACATTTAAACTCTTGCGATAGAAATAAATCAACCAATCACGCACTGAACATTGCACAAGTTCTTACTTTATACGAGACGGCATCCAGCCCATCATGGGTAGCGTTTTATATTTTTACATAAAAATAATGTAGTAATCTAAAAATTAATACCTATTCTCAAACGTCAAGAGATGTCAAAATTGATAAAAGTAAACTTTAGAATAATATCTTTAATCATTTTTAAGAGGAAAAAAATAGGTACTTATAATTGAACAATTTTTTTGTTTTATTAATATAAATAAAATATTAATATTATCATGACTATAAACAGCTCAAAAAAAGTTAAAATCATAGGCACAACTAGGGGGGTTCTTAGGGGTGCTTCAGCACCCCCAAACTTTAATTTAGCACCCCCAGTTCAAAAACACTAAAAATTTAAAAATCGTATGAAAAAAATTGTTTAGCTTTACGTAAGGTTTTTTTTTTATTTCTTCGTTTTTAGCAGAAACACAAATTATTTTTTGTAATGATTATAAGTATATCAAATATTAGAATTTAAAATTCATCAAAATTTCGAAAATTTTTCAGTTAGAAATTTATAAAAGTTGTTCCTTTACATAAAAATTTTGATAGAAGACTTCTCACAATTGGTCCTGCCTTAAACAAAAAAAAATGTTTACTGGAAAGTAACATACATTTTTTATGAAATTGAATTTAAAATGTGTACAACATTCAATTTTCAATTTTCATTAGCAAATTAACGAATTTTCATCAATCAATTTTTGATATTTTGTTGTGTAATATAAAAATGAATAATCCTAGATACTTGAAAATTTTTACCAAATGTTAAAATTAAAATTTTCCTTACATGGTAAAATGTTAAAACGATTTTGACTCTTTTTGAGCTATTTATAACTTGGAGAAATTTTTTAAATATTTTTAAGTATTTTCCAGTTAGAAATTCATTAATGATTTTCTTTTCATAGCTAAAATTAAAAATTTTAATAAAAGATTTCACATAAGTTTTTCTACCTATGAAAATAAAACGTGTACTTAATCAGTACATACATTTTTTATGTGTGTTTGAACTTATAATCGTTACGATATTTGATATTCATCGGTAAATCAATTTCCCATTAATCGATTTTTTAGATGTATTTTTAAAATGAATAACCTCAAGAAATGTTCACTAGATATTTATATTAGCATTTTCTCGTAAATTCTAAATCACCGCAAATTCTTCAAACAATTTTGACTTTTTATGAACTATTTATAGCGATGAGAAAATTTTTCAAATTTTAATTCAAATATAACACATCCTGCATTACGACATACTCAACAACTACTGTACAGCAAATCGGTACCTACTTGATCACATTTTTTTTATCCGTTTATACTTCTAGGTTACTATTTTTATCTGCACCTAAATAATATAATACGCGCCTACCTAATGTATTTATCAGGTATATCACTGTTGATTTACTTAAATATTAATGTCCTTGTGTGTTTACGGTGCATTTAGGAATGGTTGTAGTAATTATAAAAATGAAGTAGCGTATTTGGGGGTGTGGGCTCTGTGTTTTTACATAATTTTAGCACCCCCAGTGTTTGGCCTCTAGTTTCGCCTATGGTCGAAATAGATTAAAATTGTACTATTTATGGAAAATGCTAATATAAATATTTGGTGAACATTTCAAGAGTCTATGATAATTCGTTTTGGAAATACA
>SSSL01000210.1:0-59736 GCA_008086715.1 Sitobion miscanthi
ATATATTACAAATTGAATAAAACAAAAATGTACAGCTAGTTGATCAAGATCATAATTTGATTGATAATTTTAGTGAGACATTGACAATTCTGTTACATATTAAACGTTACGAGTCTTGAGATGGGATTAAAATTCAATATAAACCCACTACTTCGGATCAGTTCAACTAGTCATAAGACAAAAGTGATACCGGTAATATCAAATAAAATGAAAAAATTGACGGCGAAAAAAATGTTTACAAGCTCTGGATTATTGATTAAAGCAAAATGCCTGAGAGTGATATTTTAGATATAACTTCACAGTATGAAACGGATTCTAAACTAATAAAAATTGAATATCATTCATATACACCGTATACTACATCATTTAATAATAACGATGAAATACGTATATCAATCCAGCAATCAGATGTTTATCCGTATCTATACGAAAGCTTTATTTTTTTGGAAGGAAAAGTTTCGGAAGCTGACTAAGTGAAACGATCTAATAACGGCTACTTGTATCTTTTCGAACAAATACGATTGGAAATCAATGGTATAGAAGTAGATAGCACGCGTGTTCTTGGAGTCACTAGCTCATTGAAAGGATACTTATCCGGTACAACGGACAACTATAATTGTTATGAAAATTTAGGCTGGAATTTTAAAAACGTAACACAATCAGCAAGGTTTTTTTGAAGACAATAGAAAAATATTAGTTAATTCTAGATTAGAATTAATACGAACTAGAAGTCATACTGATTTAAATGCGTTAAGTTTTAAAAGTGGTATAACTGCTTCTACAGGCAAAATCGTTTTAAACAAAATAGTCTGGAAAGTTCCACATATCACTGTTGACGATGGCGAAAGATTGAAATTATTGAAACTTATAGAAAAAGAAAAAAGTTTATTTATTCCTTTTAGATCTTTTGAAACTTTTGAATATCCTGAACTCGGAACCGCCAAAAAAGTTGTATGGAATCTGAAAACTGCTTCAAAATTAGAAAAACTGCGGTTTATCATAATTGGATTACAAAAAGAACGTAAAAATTCATTAGATAAAGATTGTAGTATATTTGATCATTGTAATCTAACAAACGTAAGAGTATTTCTGAACTCAATAGCTTATCCATACGATAATTTGAATTTAGATTTTGCAAAAAATAATTTCACCTTGTTATATGATATGTATACATCGTTACAAGAATCGTACTATGAAAAAAGTATTCGGAACCCGATATTGAGTCCATCTACTTTTCTTTCAAACGCACCAATTATAATCATCGATTCTTCGAAACAGAACGATTCGGCCACAGCTTCAGCAATTGGAAATTGAATCTTCAGAATCACTTACAGGTGTAACTGCTTATTGTTTATCAATGCATGATCGTATTGTAGAATATGTACCTTTTACTAGAGAATTAAGAAAACTTGCAAAAATATTTTTCTAGAATTGATATTATATAATTGTAAATAAAATAATATATTTATTTGTCAAATTGTTCTTTTATACTTAAAAAAGTAATTTAATATACTACTAAAAAAGGTTTTCAGAAATACACGGTGAAGTATGTAGAAATTTCCGCTTGAACTGATGAAATCTCCTTGGTTGATAAAAAAAAGGTGCTCAGAAAAGCCCGGTGGAGTATGTAGAAATGTCCACTTAAACTGAAGAAATCTCCCTGTAAAAAAGGTGCTCAGAAGGAACAAATCTATACTACTAACAAGATTATTTCAATGCAACAATAATTGAACATAATATTTGTAGCATTGCATACATATGACAATTAAAATATTCAAATAATATTACTTGATAATATATTAGATATTATTTTTATGGAATAATTATACAATATTGCATTATTGTTACTAAGTAATATTATTATGCGATCGAAACTTAGCATAGCGGCAACGTTTTGTAATTTAAATTGCACAGTGGGTAGATAGAAGATAGTCAGCCCTCGTCGTAGGTCTACCAAGCTTACGACAGTGCTTATAGTTATTTTGTATTTGAAACTTGTAATAATAAAGTGTTATATAATAGTCATATTTAAACAAACTAAAAAGTGTTTATAATTATTTACTATCTTTCTCAACAACAACGACTCAAGACAACAACGAACGTGCGACGTCGTTAAATTATTATTGTATTAGTGTTCAACGTATATCCTTTACGGCGATCACTACAATATTTAGTTGTCAAAAAACTTTTAATAGTCATTTACAATCTACAGCTTCAAATATATGTGATTATAATTTTATTGGAGTTGAGATTTTAAAGGTTAATTTGCAAATTATTATAGTCAATATTAATTTTTAACATAATGGTTCTTATCGTGTATCTATGCCACTCAATATAGAACATTTTTCTGATTTTGTGAACATAACATAATTCAATTTTATACGATTTGAAGATTTGAAATAGAATATTAAACTATATATTCTTAGGTCAGTTAAAACACTATTAGTTCCGAATTTTCGTACGAAACTTTCTTAATATTTTGCAATAATTCTGTAATTAAATAAACCGATGATAACTTTGTTGTTTGTAACTTACAACTCGTCATATTAGGGAGGTTCGGAGTTACAATTTTCTAAACTATTTGTATACAATTTTTTCCTTAATTTTTTAATGAAACAAATTATAAAATGTATAAATACTTACAGTCTTGTGTCTCTATAAAGATTAAAGACAATAGTATATAACTTACATTCAATCAGTTCTTTTTTAGTAGGACAATCATTCTTTATGAGAGTTTTTTTCAGGGCTTGAACATGATTGAAATAATTTTGGTTTCGATTTTATGTACCAGTTTTTAATTTTTTCGATTTCGGTTTTAATTTTTCAATACCAGTATTAGGAAATTTCGGTTTTGAAATTTTACGATTTCAGTTTCAACTTAGCAATACCGGTATTATGAAATTTCGGTTTCAGCTTCAGTTTTGAATACCAGTTTCTAAATTTTTCGGATTCAAGTTAGTAATATCGGTACAATATATTTCGGTTTCAGTTTCGGTTTTGTATAATTTATATCATAACTAGGTATTAATAAAGCAATTAATAATTTTGCGAATAATGAAATGGTTATCAACATTATAATCATGATTTAAATTGTATTATGAGTATTAATTATGCGTATTAATGGAATTTACGTATGTAAAAACACGACAGTTAAAAAAAAAAATAATAACGGTTTCAAATTTTTTCAGATTTCGGTTTTGAACTTAATACCGATTTCCAATTTTTTACGGTTTTGATTTTGTATTTAATACTGATATCCAATTTTTTCCGGTTTCGGTTTTGACTTTAATATCGGTATTCAATTTTTTCGGTTTTAGTTTCGGTTTTAAATCGGTTTATACCGGTTTCTGAAATCGGTTTTGGAAACGGTTTCAAGCCCTGGTTTTTTTTACATATAATTTTGTTTTTTTCATACGTTTTAGAACAATAAGTGGTAGTAAATCACCCATACTTCGGAATGTCTAATTTTATTTTTTATACGTGTACCTATCAACTAGTTGGTAAATTATCTAGGCTTTTTAGGAACTTAATATTCAATTTTAAGACATAAAAATGAAATTTTTTTTTAAAACTCCATATGAAATTATGGCATAACATTTGTATTTATTTTGGGCACATGTGATTATAAATGAAAAATTGTTTCTAAACCTATAAATTCAACCATTTTTTCAAAATTACAATCGAACTTTGAGAAGTATGTTTTATTTTCTGCCATTTTTAGTAGTTTTTAAATATGCAAACAAAAATTTATTCCATTTTTTCACATGTTCGAGAGTTGCATACAGATCCGGTGGTGGGGCCCGAATGTTAATTTACTACTCACATATTATAGACAGCTCAAATATTCATGTCATGTGAATTGCCTATATATTACTCCTTAAAACGAGATATGCTATTAAAGCCCTCTAATAATTAATCCAAATATTTTGAAAATGAAATTGTCATGATGTAAAGTAATTTATAAAAACCCGTATACCTAGAGTCAAACAATTTCATGTCCTAACTAATAATATTTTTGAAATTACAGCAAAATAACTAAAATCATAAGTATTCTTTTAAGAGGTATCAATTGTATGGACAATTATATTATGAAAATTAATTTTATTTCAATAATATGGTTTATTGGTTGGTCTGAAAGTAAAAACACCTATTATCAATATTGTCGAAGAGAAGTTAATCTTCTAAAAATGCCTGAAATCAGAAATAATTTTGCATTTGTATATTTTATATGTTTATGTCGTATATTGTAGCATCCATCGTTATAACTTTATACTAATATATATTATGTAGTGGTAGTACATAATAGATAATACCTATATATATATAGGAATACATTACAATACAACCAAGTAATTAATATAGGACAGACCATGTAATAAAAGAACAGACTATAATATAGTAAGCTCAAAATATTTGTAAGGCTTTAGGCTGGTAGATATATTACACGGTTTTGTAATTTATTAACCAGCCATGAGTCGCACCATGGTCTAAAAGACCGTGAGTTTATTATTTTACTTATAAATCATTGTGAGTAATTTACTTTATTTCTTGCATTTGGTTACCTTCAATTTACACGTTGACCTATTTTTTAAAACTATTTAGAACAGTCTTATTGTTCATCGAATTTATAGCTATTTGTAAAGTCCGTAATCTGTCAAAAAGACCGTGTGCGACTAAACTCGGTATCAATTTTGTTACGTTTTCCTTCGGCATACAATTTTAAATGGAAAAACCAACAAAAACAATATATCTAGTCACTTACCTCTTATCTCTTCGAACGTTGCAATATTTTCGTTTATTTTCGCCGACAGTCGACTTGGTGGGAGAAATTAGACCTCAAAACCGCGCGGCCGACTTCCGCTCTCTCGGGGCATTCCGTATAGCTTTATACGTTTCAAGATAGTCGTCACACGGTTGTTTCGGTACCTATTATATTTGAGTATTAGTTCTGCAAGAAATGAAAAAAAGAGTACAAACTCAAAGTATTCCGATTTCAATAAAAAATAGAATGCATGAGATTACTGGCACAAAACAAGAAAAATTTGAAAAACAAGGTGTACCAGGAAGATGTGGTTATTGTGATTGGCGAAAAAATAGAAAAACTAAAACTGTATGTGGAGTATGTGAAACATATATTTGCAAAGAGCATAGTGGACAAACAGTATGTGTTAACTGTCAAAATTCAAATGAGGAACATTCAGAATAATATCAAACCGTATCGTATTCAAACATATTCATTCAATAAAATTATTTTTCATTTATTTTCATTTTAAACTTAAGTATAATAGTTCATTAATATCAATTTATATTGTAAAATATAATAAATAAATAAAATATAATTTTTGTAAATTATTAATAAATGCATTTGTATGTAAAATGTTAAAAAAAATATGAGATATAAGTGAACGGTCAAAAAGACCTTGTGCGACCACATGTGTTACATACAATGGTGCGACTCATGGCGGGTTAAATAAGGCAAACAACTAATCTAAACAAATTTAAATAGTAAAAATGATACAGATTACAGTTATGTGCTAAAAGTGCGGTTAATGAGCTTAAAAAGTTGAAGGAAATACCCTCTAAAGTCTAAAGTATCATATTAAAAATTCAAATAAACTAAGAAAATATGAATTAATTGTTTTGTGTAAGAAAACTGAATAGCTCCCCAGGGTAGGAACAAAATCATAATACCGGTTAAATAATAAAACTCTAATATATCTAATAAACTTAAAAAAAGCATGTAATAAAATTAATTATTTGTTAGTTACAATAACCTTACCAGTATAAGATACTTCAGATGTAGCCACTATTAAAAAAATATTTCAGCAAAATTATATAAAACTATGCTTGAGGTACCATAAAAACAATATTTTGTCTTCGTATTCCACTCTCCTATTATAAGTTATAACTTATAAAATATTTTATTGACGGTAATATTTGTCTTTCGTAATTTATTTATATATGATTTTCTTGGTGTGCAAGTTTTAGATCCATACAATATTTTTTTCTACGAGTATAAAATTTTTTATATTATAGGTACAATTTTAAGTTATTATTTGTTAACTAATTATTAATAAAAAAATTTACAATTGAATTTGGCTGGAAAAAAATAATTTTTATTAGTCAATTTCGTTTATTTACCACATGTTACGTAAGCTTTTAAAAATATTTCAATATCTGTCCGATTATTTTGTATACGTCATTCACTTTTTGAACAACTATCTATAATAATTAAGTTCTAGACCTATGTAGAAAAAAAGGATTAGACCTTAGGATCGACTTTATATTAAACCTAACTATATAATATTATAACACATAATATAAACCTACTCATAGCTTTAATATTACATCGTTTCGTAACTTAGTAAATAAGGCAAAAAATGAATCTAAAAATATTCAAATAAAAAAAATTACACATATTACAGTAATATGATAAAGTGAGGTTAACGAGCCGACGGTAAAGCCGTCTAAAGTATAGTATAAACAATTAAAAATTTAAATAATCTGAGACACACATATGAATTTATTTTTTAATCTGAAAAAATTGAAAAACTCCCAAGTGTAGGAACAAAAAACGTAATACCCATTAAATATAAAACATGATTCACGAATGACTTATGAGAAATGATTGGACAGAGCCAGAAGGGTGTCCTGGAACCGCAATACAAGTATACAGCATACATTTTAGCAGCCATTCAATGTTGCCAGAAAGTTTTTCATAAAATAATATACAAAATATACTTCGAATAATAAATAAATTAGTAAGTATTTGTTCGTGATATGCTCGAATATCCAAATATATAAAATTTGAATAGCTTAAATTTATCTTTAAGATCATAAAAAACAACGCTAATAAGTATTATAATTATGTATTTATGTCTCATATACTTCAAAAAAAGAATGTAATAAAATTAATTATTTGTTATATATAATAACCTTACCACTGAATACTGTATTTGTCATTGCTATTAAATTAAGAAAAAAATTTTAACATAATTATTAATTACATAAAACATGGTTGAGGTACTATATAAAACTATATTTTTTCTTTGTATTCCACTCTCTTGGTATAAGTTATAACATAGTTTATTGATTCAACAATTTTCGGTAATATTTTTCTTTCTAATATTAAGAATTAATTTTCATATGATTTCCTCATTGTGTAAGTTTTAGACCCGAACAATATTTTTTTGTACGAGTATAAATGTCTGCATATTATAACTATTCTAAGTTATTATTGTTTACTAATAAATAATAATTGATTATCAAATTACCAGTGCAATTATCTGAAAAAAAATTATTTTTATTAGTCAACCTTGTCTATTTACTACATATTACGTGAGCTTTTGAAAATATTTAAACATGTGTCCGAATTTTTTGTGTACGTCATTCAACTTTTAAACAACTATCTAAAATAATTAATTTCTAAACCTAAGTAGAAAAAAAAAGAATTTAAGTTATTGTTGATAATATTAATTGACTAAAAAAAGTCAAATTTCAATAAGTTAAACATTTTTTATAAGTTAATGTATTACTATACTTCAGCAGATATACTAGAATAATTTTACACAAATGTGATGTTAGAATATTTAATCTTAACTATAAAGTAACAATAATTAGTTTTCGTATTTAAATTAATTGTGGAATGTTATACGACTCATTGCTGATAAATGTTGACAAAATAGAAATTATAATACGAATTTAATCATTGTAAATCAATGTAATCCTTAACCTTCGATGGTTTTTATATTTACAGTAGCTGTAGGCATAACCCAAATTGAAATGACTATAAATGTAAGCGTTACTAAGTACTGCTTGAAAAAAGTCATTTTGATTTAATTTAATAAAATTATAAGAAATAATACGAATGCTGAACAATAAATGAAATAAAATACTACTTCCCGATCTCTTTTATAATAAATGACTATTCCATGTCCACACTCCCACAAAACAAAGACAAAAATGTACACAATAAGTGCTTGTTTAATAACAACTAATGTAATATAACAGGTGAATAATATTATTCTCTATGTATCGGTAACAACCATATTTTTTATTTTTCTAGTATATCAAAAAAATGTTTGTAAAAAAGTTTTACTTCGGCTATAACAGGTAGAATACCTAGATCTTAGAGGAGAATTAAATTAGAGACAAAAAAGTGAGCATTAGTGATTTTTCTAAGAGTAATATTCTGAAAACCTTGAATTTTGTTAAAATTTGATTTTTTCGCCGATCCCCAGATTTGTCATTCCTTTTCTGTCCATATAGGCTTTAGGAGAGTTTTGTATACAAGTAATTTGGTTTTTTATTTAGTTTATTTATTTTTTGAAAACATTATTTTTAGCGACTTTGATTGAGCGTTAAGGATCAATCTTTTACCTTTTATATATTTGTATAGCAAATTTAAAATCCCCTCTCACAATGTTCAAAATCACGCTCCTTTTTAGGCTGTAGTCAATTGGACCAAAATTGACCCAAAGTATATACAACATGTGTTATTTGCACCATTTTTTTAATTGCGTTTGTAATATGCACCAAAATAAAGATATGTAATTTGCACCATCCTCAGGTAGTAAGAAATAGAAATTGTAATTTGCACCAAAATTAAAATCGATTATTATGAATTTAAAAAAAAGTTGGCCTATTAAAATAATTTTACATGTAATTAGTTATATAAACTTACAACAATATGTGTATAAACTCTGTTATTTTATAAATAAAAACTAAGCTAATGTTTTGTAGGATTATAGACATCTTTATCGATAACTATAATGTATACATTTGTTATTTTTTAATCTTCCATATAATTATTTTAATAAACTAACTTTTTTTATATTCATAATAATAAGATTTTATATAAACTTACAACAATATGAGTATAAGCTCAGCTATTTTGTAATTAAAAACTAAGCTAAATTTATAATAGGATATAGAAACTTGTAAGTTGGTACTATCGAGATACTATCGCAAAAATAATCGATTTTAGTTTTGGTGCAAATTAAAATTCCTATTTTGGACTACCTGCAATGGTGCAAATTACATATCTTTAATTTGGTGCAAAGTACAAGATGCTTAGGTTGATCAATCGACTGTCATCTACATTCACAGTGTATTTCATGAATTTTGTTTAATTTTTTCTTATGTTCATTTGCCTAGTCTAGTTAGTCTAGTACTTAATTCTGTGTTGTTATCCATCTGATTTCAATATGTATATTATACTGTTTTTTTATCTGCCTTTGAAACAATAACCTAGGAGCCTTCTATTAATTTTTCCAGCTTTTTAACCAACAAATAAAATTTTATTGATATTTATAGAAAAAAAACCTAAAAAAAATGGATGCTGAAAATGTCCGTAAACAGCTCAAAATAAGTCAAAATATTTGGAAAATGTTATGGTGTATAGAAAATGCTAATATAAACATTCAGTCAAAATGTCATGTACCTACGGTCATTTGTTTTAGAGTTGCACCAAAAACCAAAATCGATTTTTTCAAAAACAGATTTTACGTACAAATTCCTGTTTTTCTTTAATTTTTCTTTTGAAAACTACTGGAAAGTTTTTACTTTTGACCTCCTCCAAAGTACCAACTAGATTCATTTTCCTATCAGAAAAATTACTGTTGAAGAAAATCCTAGCATTTTTACTGTCCTAAAAGGTGATATGACAAACACAAAAAAATAAAAAAATAAAAGAAAAAACCACACATCTGTTGAAGTATACAATTAATACTAGTAGTCAACCTTGACACGTGTGTACATTTTAGTAACTTGTTATACGAATATACGACTCACTCTCTTTACGGATGTAACACGACCTCGGTGGTGCATATATATAGGACCTTTGTAGTATGTAATACTTACTTGCACAGCCACCGTCGTACAGTGCGTATACGGTGTGTGTGTGTGTACTGTCACAGTTAAATAGTCTAGTTGCACGTTACTTATATATTATAGTTATACATAATCATATTGTCGTGTTGTATTCATTTATACTAATACTAAGTCATTAGTTCGTCAAGCGTCACTTTCAACAATTAGCATTTTTGAAATCCAAACTTAAAACCATCACATATTATAATTGTTTTACCCACTTCGCTGATCACGCTGAATAATATATTTTAAAATAATAATATTATATGATTATCGGTAGTACACGTACAACCGATATATTTAATAATCTAGGTATGTTACGGGAGACAAATCGAGCAGACGGTTTGGGAACCTATATTCGAGTTGCTTCCGAAAATAATAGTTACCTCAGTGGACGAAGGTCCATTAGAATATTTGATTAACTGTGAGACTGCATTTGAAATGTGGGAGAAACTGCTGAGTATTTACGAGCAGAAATCTGAGGGAAGTATACATTTGCTTCAACAAAAATTTTTCAGTTATTCAAGACAACCGACAGATGACGTGTCGACGCATATTTCTAAATTGGTCAATTTAGGAAGGAAATTGAGTGTAGCGGGTGAACCAGTTACGAATAACATGGTTATGACAAAAATCTTAATGACATTACCAAAAGAATATAATCATTTTTACAGTGCTTGGGATTCTATCCCAGCGGGAAACAAAACAATAAATAATTTAACTAGTCGGTTGTTGATTGAAAAATCACGGATGATCCAAATTAAAGGTGAAGTTGGTGAACAAGAGAAATCAAGTGCATTTCCAGCCAAATTTCAAAATAGATCTGATGGAAGAAAAGGCAGTTATGGTAAAGGTAAAAAAGTATTTACTAATAAAAGTAATGTTAAATGTTATTACTGTGGTAAAATCGGGCATTATAAACGAGATTGTAGGAATTACCTACGTAGTATGAACGGTGAAAAAACCGGTACTACAAGTACAAATTTAAATGCATTAGGATTAAAAATACTACAACAGATGTGTGGGTATTAGACTCAGGCGCGTCAGATCATATGAGTGCGAATCGAGAGTGGTTTTCAAGTTATGAACCATTAGAAAACACGCAACAAATCACTATAGGTGATGGGACAAATATGTATGCAACAGGAAAAGGTAATATTAATATATTATCATACGTGAACGGTAATTGGAATAAAAATTACATGGCAAATGTATTACACGTGCCGGGTTTAAAATTTAATTTATTCTCGTGCGGAGCGGCATTAGATAAAGGTTTAGAATTAACGTCGGATAATAAAACGTGTATGTTCACAAAAAAACGGTAAACCCGTATGCGTAGGTAAGCGTTGCGGTAGGTTGTTTGAATTGCAGATCAAAGTCAAAGTACCGACAAACGGAAACAGCTACGCGACAGTAGCGGTCGAAAACAGGTTGTCTGTATGGCACGATCGGTTAGCACACCAGAATATACAGTACATGAAAATTTGTTTGGCAAAGCACGACATTGTGTGTTCGGCCAAAGATGACGAGTTCATGTGCAGCAGTTGTATAATGAGTAAACAAGGCGTAAATCATTTGGTAAGAGTAATACAAAATATTTCAATGTGAATGACCTAATTCACGCAGACTTATGTGGACCAATACAGAATGACTCCATAGGTGGTTCGAAATACTTCTTATTATTCAAGGACGACTACTCGAATTACAGGACGGTATATTTTATTAAAAATAAATATGAAGTAAAATATATTTTGAAAACATTTATAAGAAGTGTAGAAACAGAAACAGGTTCTAAGGTCAAAATATTAAGAACGGATAACGGGTTAGAATTCGTTAATAAAGAAATTACAGATATTTTGCAACCAGACTACAGTTCCATATACGCCAGAGCAGAATGGAAAAGTCGAACGAGAAAATCGTACAATCGTAGAGTCAGCGAGGACAATGATTTGTGCGAAAAATCTGGATGTGTCACTTTGGGCAGAGGCTGTAAACACGGCTGTTTACATGCTTAATCGAACAGGAACCAGTTCAGTTAAATATAATTTACCGTACGAGTTATATTATAAGGTCATGCAAGATATTAAACATTTACGAGTTTTTTGTACTGTCGTATATACACACATACCAAAACAAAAACGCAAGAAGTGGGATCCAAAAAGTTAAAGAGGAATATTTGTTGGCTATTCGAATAACACGAAAGGTTATCGTGTGTTTTATTCGAATACAAATACGATTTCAGTGTCTAGAGACATTATATTTGAAAACGAAAATGATAAAATTGAAAATATAATTGTAGACAAATTAGAATTCACATATACACCATCAAGGATGATCCAGTCAAGGTCGAATCGACGATGGTCGACAACAGGAGTTGCATGGTATTGCGGGATCGGAACACACTAAAAGCGCCGATCAAGTATAATGTGTCGTCGTTCATCACCAATTGCGACCAGCCATTAAATCGTAACAAAGCGATTACAGGACCACATAAAAACGAATGGTAAAACGCTATGCGCGATGAAATAACGTCATTACACGAAAACAAGACTTGGTCACTAGTTAATTTACCTCAGAGCAAGGTTGCATTACGAAATGCATGGGTATTCAAAACCAAATATAAAACTGACGGTAATATAGATAAATTTAAGGCCAGATTGGTCATTAAAGGTTATTCACAAAAATACGGTATAGATTACCATGAAACATTTTCGCCAGTGGTCAGATACGAATCAATAAGGGCGATATTCGCAGTAGCAGCTGTGGAAAAATTATTATTACAACAATTCGACATCAAGACAGCATTTCTGTACGGAGAACTACAGGAAGAAATATACATGGTACAACCGCCAGAAAACGAAGATGGATCGAATCAAGTATGTAAACTTCAGCGAAGTTTGTATGGCTTAAAAAAAAGTCCAAGATGTTGGAATATACGCTTTAAGAACTTTTTGAATGCATTTGAATGCGCTTCCTACCGAAGCGGATGCATGTGTATTCAAAGCTGATAATAGCCAAATTATTCTTGCAATATTTGTTGACGATGGATTAATCGCTGCAGATAATGAAGAAATAATAGAGAAACTTTTTACGAACTTGGAAATAGAGTTTGAGGTTAAAAAGGGAAATTTAGAATATTTTCTAGGTATGCAGGTCGACATAATGGAAAATGGGTCATTATTTGTACATCAGACAAATTATTCATGTAGCATAATTAATAAATTTAATATGCTGGACGCCAAGGAACTTTCAATACCGATAGACAAATCACATATACTTGAACAAAAGGAAGATATGGAGATATTGAATGAAGATATTCCTTATAGGTAGGTAGTAGGTAGCTTTCTGTTCTTATCACAGGTAACAAGACCAGATATAGCATATGCAGTAAACTTTGCTAGTCGTTACTTAGCAAAACCAACTAAAGCTCATTGGAACTTGATAAAACGGATTATACGATATGTCAAATGAACATTTAATTATGGCTTATATTTTAATAATAATACACGATTGTCGTTAAAAATATTTAGCGATGCCGATTACGCAGGTGACGTTCAGACACGACGTTCAACGTCAGGATATCTATTCAGATATGGATCAAGCATAATTTCATGGACATCGTAGCGACAACATTGTGTGTCATTGTCATCGACTGAGGCTGAATATATTTCGGCCAGTGAAGCTGTCAAGGGGATCATGTGGATTACACGTTTGATAATAAAACGTGTATGTTCACAAAAAACGGTAAACCCGTATGCGCAGGTAAGCGTTGCGGAAGGTTGTTTGAATTGCATTGTAAAATCAATATATTCATCGCTTCCCTCAAAATCTAAAATATCTTAGGCTGATAACCATTTCCGCTCAAAATATAGTTTTTCGTATTCAATGGTCTTATATCATTAAATTCAAATTTAACACCATTCATAATTGTCATTCGCTTGTAACCTACTATAAAGCAGAGTGACACCATCTTACCCACTTTTATCTTTATCAAATTGTTCTTATTTAATGTTTCTAACGTTATCAAAATTGAAATTATCTACTTGTCAGTTGGCCGTTTCATTACATATTTTAATGAATATGAAAGCATATTATTACGATTTAATTAGTACATTGTTTTCAACTTATAGTTTCTAAACATAAGTTTAGAATACCATATATTTCCGTTGTGTCCGTCCATTAGTTACAATTTTTTGAGTTAAGATTTAAGAACAGTAATATTTAAAGTAAATTCATCTAGCCAGTATTAAAAAAAAATATCAATATTTGAGCATTTAATATGGATTTATACTAGCCAATATTAAAAATATTGGTGGTACGTAAGTCTGGTATCTACCAAACTACAAAGGTTACCGAATTATTTTTTAATTTGTTCATACGATTATAGTTTATTGCATTTTAATAAGATACGTTTAGAAACCAGGAATCGCTTAGAGTCCAAACTTGTTTTATTTTAACTACGAATTAAAAGTTTTATGAATTTCCAAAAGACAACTTATTTTTGAATTTCGTAAAAACAATAACTATAATTCTATAAACGCTATAGTAAAAATATCATATATATTATTCAACTAAAGTTGGAGCAACCCTTTAGGAAATTTGTAATACATTTTCAAGTGTTGTCACAAAAAAAAAAAAAATTTGCAACACTTATCAAAAAACTAATTAGGGGACTAACTAATTTATAGCACTGTACGTGTTACTTCATTTCAATTATCTGAACTTTAAAAACGTATAACTTTATTCGTTCAAATTTCAACTCTTTTGTATGAAATACACCAAACAATATTCTGTTTCGAAAAATGAAGTAAGCAATGTTTCAAATAAGTTGTTTATTTAGTAATAACTCATATCTCAAACAATGTTTCGCCATTTTTTTATCACCTGAGTAAATAATTACTATGCAAAATTAAACAAGGCCGTAAGTGTATCTTAAACAACTGAGCAAAAAGGCTGTGCATTATCAATTATCCGCTTTGTTCGATTTTGTTAAAAATACTACTTAATATTTTCAAATAAATTGCTAGTAATTACACTAGATTGTTAAGTACAAAAATACTAGTCATAAACTTGACGAAACACATCATTATTATAATATTGTATAGGTACCATATGAATATAATTGTGTGCTTCATATACGTGAAGCGTCACACTTTTAATATACATATAAATATCAATCTGAAAAACAAATGTAATGTGATATGCCTGTCAAATTAAGCATGTAATGGTTCATATTTTTTAATTTTATTGCATTTACATACGAAATTGGTAGTTGCCGTTTAATTTATTTTTAATATTTTAAGATGATTTAGTTAATATTTTAAATATTTAAACATATCAAAATTGAATAACAAAACGCGATGGCCATTACTCTTTAAATTAACCCCTCACCCTACCATCATAAAAATTATCCAAATTAGTGCAAAAATTTAGCAAATTAATTGCAAACAATTTGACAATTTTACAAAATTTGACAACAATTTTATAATTTTAATTTATTTTGAATCGTTTGATTGGTATGAATAAAAAACAATAAAACCGGTTTAGCCAGAATTGTAAGATCTTTTACTTATTTTTTGCATAAATTTGCGTCTATGACATAAACGCCAATCTTATATTTTATACCTGTCATAGCCGACGAATCGATCTCGCGCAAATCTAACGTCACACGATGTACGATTATGACACAAATCGATCAGATAGCTACATATTTGAGTACTAATGTTTATTTCGATAAATCGTCGACCCTAGAAGAAATTTGTACAGTCACCAGCAATATTAACCACAATCTCCACCCGATGAACATATTCCCGAATAGCGAGAACAGTTTCATAAACCAGATTAAATTGTATGCGAACAAACAGCTGGCTATGTGTTAGACGTCAAATATTCAAAATACGTGCATAGATTACATCCCAAGCAATGACAGTGTCTGCGACATTGAAGAGGTGATTATTATATAGTATTAGAATATAATATTATATTAAGGATTTAACGAGGACAAGGGACCTGCGATGTACACATATTAAGATTATTGTCGTTGTTAATGCTGAGCATATAACTGACCTCGATACCCCAACCGCCGACCGAGCATAATATTGTTAAGATAAAACACGCGCGTGTAACGCGTTATAATATTATGTACATATATGTGAACCATCTGTTTGTGATATACTATTCTCGCAGTCACACATAATGTGATACTTATATATTATTGTTGTAAAATAAGTTTTGTACATGTTGTATTGCACCATACATAATATATTATTGTCAAATATAATATTCATTATATTCAAAGAAAAAAAGAGGTTATTTTTTTTTATTATTATTTCATTTTTTACAATAATATAATTACAAATATCCGATATTTCTTATATTATTTTTATGCAATATATAAGAGTCGTATACACCGTATGGTAAAATGTTAAAAAAGATATACCGTACAAGGGTATGCGTTTTAAGAAAAAGTAATTATTACATGTTATAATATTATAGTTTTCTAACTTCTCCGGTAAACGGATTATATTGAATCACTCGATCGTGAATAACCAGGCAGTAGGCGGACGTGTTTGAGGGGAAATTATTGGCTGCTTCTATTTCAAGACAGAGATCCACGTTAGAAATCTTCGCATCGTCGGTCTGTCGGGAGCAATCTATGCAGATAAATGGTCCCAACTCTTTATATTTTTTCTCGACAGGCACGGTTGAGCTCGTAATAATTTTTTTAAAAATCGACATAATTTTGATAGAACATTGTAAACAGGTTATTGTCAAAACTTTCGTTGAAATCTTCGTACGGATATTCGATTGAATTAATAAATGCTTTAACATTTGTCAGCGAACACGCATCGTAATCACCGTTATAACCGTCCGATACGCCCTCAGGTGTATTCGTGAGAAAAGCGATGAATAAACACCTAAGTTTTTCAACCTGCGAGCACGTTTTAACCATCCAAGAGTGTTTGCATGTTTGTGGGAGATTTGGGTATTCGCATAATTCCCAGTTTCTGAAAGCGCAATTTATCATTTTTTTACTTTCTATGATTTTCATCAGCTTCAATCTCTCGCGATCGTTGATTTTGACCACTGGTACTTTCCACAACACTCGTGTTAGTTGAATTTTGACTTTAGCCACCAAAGCCTTAACTGACTCGGTAGCTAGGTCCTCGCCCACCACACTGGTGAAATGTAGCGATCTATTATCAGTCATCAATCTATTCAATATTAGTTGTTGGCTACAATTTATCAGTATACGTTTGTAGTTCTCGCAAAAACCGAAAACGTGTCTTAATGGGATGCAACCATTGAACGTATCGCCTTTCATGAAATTAACATTTTTACCATCGATATCCCACGCGG
This sequence comes from Sitobion miscanthi, assembly GCA_008086715.1. Classification (NCBI taxonomy): domain Eukaryota; kingdom Metazoa; phylum Arthropoda; class Insecta; order Hemiptera; family Aphididae; genus Sitobion; species Sitobion miscanthi. The sequence continues at coordinate 17,230 of SSSL01000210.1, forward strand.
CATTTTGCAAGATATTATCATCGGCGGGTGAATACGAGCAATAACCCTTCATTGCGCTAGTCACGCTTGGCTTTTTAACCCGCTGCACCTCGGTAGAGTTTATTTCGTATTTCATCTCGTTAAACAAATTCGTCAAGCCGTTATGTGTGATAGATATCTCAGTTTTAAGTTCAGCCGGTTTAGATAATTTTCCCTCTATATAGATATAACTATTGATTGGAAGCGTATGTGCATCGCGATTCTGTATGGATATGCGGATTTCGTCGCCATTGTTTAGCGCCGACGAGGAAAACGGTAAAAACGAATGTAAAAACATTTCCCGTACGGGATTCATTGACATACGCTCCGCCCGCATCCAAGAAGGATTTGTCCATAGTGTACGCGTAATATTCGAATTAAATTAAATATTAATATTAAAACGTAATAGATATTTACTTTCAGGCAAGTATGCGTAAAAATTTACGATTACTAATGTCAGCTTTTTTTTAATTTTTTTTAATATCATTAACTTTTTCACGAACGGTGCCGGCGATCTGCGGTGTGCACCTGTTGACTGTCGTAGCTTTAATGCGGGTGTTGTCGTTGTTGATCGAGTATTTATCGGTGTTAAACTTTAAACCCATTTTTTATAAGGAGTCTAACGTTCACAGTTTCGCCTCGAAAATCAAATGGTTTACCGTTTTGATCGGTCTGCGATACTCGCACGTAATCAATCGTATTCGTTTTAAATTTATACAGCACGCAATACTTTGGTATTTCAACTATTTTATAACCGGGTGGGACAACCGGATAAAATGCATGGATCGTGCGCGATTGCCGCCCGTTATCGAATGAACCTAAAGGTAAGTTACATTCGACTTTTATCGTGTTGACATTCATAATTTTCTCCACACGTTCCGATTCATGTCTACGATCGCGCGTCAAAATCCGTTTATCGAATTCTAATAACGGAGCTATGCTATCCTCTACGTTAAAGTCGATATCACAATTACAATACACTGTACATTTCAACGTGCTGTTATCGGTCGACAAACTAAAAAAACGCACGCCGACGTCTTTCAAAAGTCCGCGTATTTTAGCTTCCAAAGCAAATTATTTTATAACATCCGGTCGGTATTTTAATCTTAGTCGCCGCCTGCTGACTATCACGAATAATATACAGAGTATCACATCCAGCCCCGACGTTAGGTATTGAATCATATGTCTGAATACTCAAAAGCCTGATTTCCGACTTACTCCCCACTACTACTGTTGGGAAAAAATTGAAATTCCAATTCGGAGCTATTCCCGCTCAACGATACTGTTTGAGACGACATGTCGGCTGCTGTGACGGTTAAAATGTTAATAATAATAATACAATTATTTTCGTTTTGCGGTTAAAAATTTCAAACATAAATGCCCGTAGTTAAAAGTATCGTATGCTTGCTCCCTCACGTAATTGTATTTTATATCGCAGCCCTTAAAATATTTTTCAACTCTAATGGTGGCTGAAGATTGCGAAAGCTGTCGAAATGTAAAACTAATTTACCGATTTTTTTATAGTACACCAAATGCGTACCCTTATTTTTTTCTAAGTCTAGATTAACGACTGCAGCTTCTAGACGTCTAGGAGCGGCAGGCAACCTGTCTATGCAAAATACACCTTTGAAATGAGGTATTTTCGTGAGTTTAGCATATTCGTTAATTTCAAAATCATAAAGAGCACGGTTGGGTAAAGCTAGTTTTTTGATCTTAACATTTTTTTATTAATTTTAATTTTTCGCGATTTTAATTTTTTCGTTTTTTAATTATTTTTTTTCTCAGCCCGACCTTCAGCACGTGATTTCCGTGTAATAGTATACGAGCCCACACTTTTATACGGGCCTTTGCCTGAATGTACGGATGAGCCGGCGTTTGATCTAATGTCACGTATTGTTTTAACCATGTTAGAAACGCTGCCGGCCAGTGCACCAAGCGCTGAAATTTTCATTTTCTGAGGCAGTTTATTTTTATTTTTATTTTTTTTTTCAATCCTCCACCCGCCGACTTCACATGTTTTCGTGCGACTTGAACAGTCGATTTTATTAAACTACTCATATTCGGTGTCCCCGAACATGATTTTATCGATTTTTTTAAAGCTTTTTTACACGCGCCGACAATATTAGAAAACCTAGATCCAGCACCGATTTTGCGTTTAGCGTTCATACCAGTAGTTACAAGCCCCGCGGCAGCCTTTTCTTTATAATCGGCGTCTTTAGCCTCCACTCTGTTCCAATCACGTTCTTCCAATATACGATCGGCTGCACTGCGATCGAATATCATTCGATCATACTTTGCGAGATCTAGGCACAATCTAATAGACGTGTGTTATTTAGTACAGTCGTATTCACGCGTACCGAAACAGCTGATCCGTGATAACACTAATTTTATAGTGCTTTTTAAACAGGACGAAATTAATTTAAAACACGTTTACGATGAACATTGTTCGGGCGATATCAAATACTCAAGAGTTTAAAGATTTTTGAGTTTTTAGATTACCGTGTATACCCGATGACGGCGGAGCTTATTGATTTATTATTCCTTAAAACCCCCAAGGCGGACAAATATTCACAAGTGGATTTAAATACATATAAACTGATTTTAATTCAGACATCGGCGCATAGAACATTAAACGGTGAACTTATTCGTAAATCTAAAGGAATAAAATTTGAAATAATTTCAAATTTATTTTTGGGAAAAAATGCTATTAGGGGGGCGGGTATTAATATGCTGTTACAAAAACACAATATCACTTATTGGAACGATCCTAACGAGTTGGTTGACAGGCTACGTCTATTGTATTCGTCATTCGCGGCAGGCAACACGGGTGTTCGTAACGAGATAATATCGATTTGCGAAGAGCTGGTTGAGGCTAAATTATTGAAAAAAATTCCAAATGTCTAAGCGTGCAATAGCGGCAGAACTCACGCGCCTGCCAGAAGAAAATACCCAAGGCGTCGCGTCATTGTTTACGGTAAAAACGATTTATTCCAAGCAGACCTCGTAGATATGCAGCAATATTCAGCCGAGAATAAATCATATAGATTTATACTAGTAACTATAGATTGTTTTACCAAGAGACTGAGGGCGGAGCCTTTGAAGACCAAGAAAGGTGAAGAAGTCGCTGCGGTAGCTAGTAAAATTTTTACACAAAATAGTGCTTATCTATTACATGTCGATCAGGGACGCGAATTCTACAATAAACATTTTGAAGCTTTAGTGAAAAACATAATATAAAAATGTATAGTACTTTCAGCGTACTTAAAGCTTCCATAGTGGAAAGGGTTAACCATTCAATTAAAGAACGTATGTTTAAAGAATTCACTAGCAGAGGTTCACGCGCATGGGTCACTATTTTATCCAAGTTAATCGATGACTATAATAATTCAATTCACAGAACTATTGGAATGACAACGATGGAGGCCGATTCTAACCCGACACGAGTAAAAATAAAATACTATGCAGAAAATACCGAGAAAATAAAATTTCGCGTTTGGGATAAAGTCCGCATAAGTGTGTACAAGGGTGTTTTCATTAAAGGTTATTCACCGAATTGGTCCACGGAAATATTTACTATTATTAAAGTTAATAAGAGTACACCGAGTACATTTATCCTTGAAGATTATACGGGGAGACCGATCGCCGGTTGTTTTTACGCCGAAGAGATATGCAAAATACTGTGGCCCAACGATTGTTTAGTTGAAAAGTAATTCGCACCAAGGGTTACACGTAGCAATGGATGCGTTTGGAGGTTCGCCGGCCAGTCGGGTAAATAAAGTCATCGCGGATATGGATGAAAAATACGAAAGGGAGCTCGCCTCACACGTTAATTTAATCGAAATAAACGACGCAAAAATCACCGCGCTAGATGAAAAGTTTACAAAAGAACTAGCTGTACATAGTAATATAGCCGAGGCTAACAATAACAAAAAACAATAATAAAATTGAAACTTTAATCGCGACCTTAGAGATTGTAAATAAAAAAATATCGAAGATTTGAAGACTAACTTGGCTTTCGCAAGAACAGTAATTCTAAAGGGTAGAGTCGCGGAGAAATAGTCATTATTAGTTCACGTTTACACACAGTAAGAAGTTATATCTATAATATAAAAACGAATTGCAAAATGTGTTGGTAAGCGCATAACTCAACAACGCCCGGACCAATTTGGCCAATTATTTTTTTTTATGTTCGTTGAAGTACAAGGATGGTTTTTACAGCGAGAAAAATTCGAATATTTGCTGGGAAGACCCTAAAAACAGCCCATACCATAATATGAATAATATAATATTGATCGTCTCCATGGCAATGTAATCACTGATCAAGAACATCATCTATGGGGGTCGATTATTTGTGAGCTCTCTGTTAATGAACGATTAAAATTATAATGATTTGGTAGATGAACAATTTACAATGCGAATTAAATTAAATTAAATTCGTATATCATGTTTTGTGCAGAGTGTTAAGTTACCTATGATCACTAATTATTGCATGTGACACAATAAAATCGTCCTATACGACGAAGCAATTTAGGTAGAAAAACCCGAAACGCTACAAACCAAGGTAATTACCGATCTAACCAAAGTGCACAAGAACGTGACGACCGAAATGAACGTGAAATAATTCAGATATCATAAACGCGTGAAGCGCGACCGCGACATTCAACTAATAATCGCGCAAGTTTGAATCGAGCTGCTTTCAGTTACGATGTGTCAATTGACTACAGTAACTACTACTGTGTTGTTATTGGTTCTATGAACTCAGTTTGGATTCATTTTTATATTATAGATATGTTTTTTATTATTGAAACCATGGAATTTAATATGATTTTGTTTCATCTTTGAAATAAATACGAATTTTTACTGATTTTAGCAAGATTTCTGTATTTACACACAGACAGCTATGTTTTTATCAAAATTAGTACATTTAACGTATATTCACATTGATGAGTATATTTTAAGGTTTCAGCATAAGTTCTACCTACGTATTTAACAAAGAATTGGGTAAATTATATATGAATAGGTACTATATTGCATTTAATTGCTGTTTTGGTATCGTTTTGATATCGTTTTATCAGTATACACGACGATGTTGTGATATATTTTATGTATCTACTGTAAATATATAATAAATTAATATATGTTTAAGAATTTAGGTATCAAATAAATTATAAATCGAAGTATTTGATGTAAATTATTATTTGGAATAATCGATCGAGTCTATGCATGCATGAAAGCTGTTTAAGTAAATATATATAGTATATATGTATGAATACTGTTTAAATATATAAGAATATGTAAGGATATATACAAGTATGTGTGCATGCAAGTAATATATGTGTATGCTTATATGTAGGTGACTTATTGATGTGTATAATATATGAATGTACCTATTGTATATATATTTTTGTAATCTATATCTGTTTCGGTGTTTGTAATGTCGAATATGTATATGATATAAGATGGGTTTGCATATCATAGGTACTATGTTTCAAATGTTCACATGTTACATTTCATCTATTCTGTGGTTTGGTGTAATATCTAATATATACTATGTAACTCTATACTTAAAAGTGAATATTTTGGAAATAATTCCTTAATATATAATATAAGGCGAGTTTAGGTAATTATAGACTAGTAAATATGGTTAAAATGAAAAATATGGATGTATATTGGATGTAATATTGGAATATTTAGATGCATCTACCTACGTAAATGCGACTAAGTATTTGTAAGTATGTCTTTATGCGTGAGTTTATGTAATATGTATATTCTTTAACGAACTGTCTTATATTGATATGTCAGCTGTATAACAAGATTAGATGTATGTGATGGTGTATATAATATGAAAGTACCTTATTTATGTATGAATACTGCATATATGTACCATGTATGGGAATAAATGATTATATATATAATACAATATGTAAGTTTTATAGTATGTTTAGGTGTTTGTTATAATGAATGTATTAATACTTTTTAAAATGTTGTGTTACACGGTATAGCAAGTAGAAATGCCTATTTAAACTGACAAAATTTCCCTATAAAAAGGTGCACAGAATATTATACAAATTTAAACTACTTGTGTATGTATATAATATGTATGAACTAACCTATGGGTGTATGAGAGAGGAATGTGTGAATGCAAACGAATATCTCTATATTTTAACGAGCATATTTTGAAAAATAAAATTTTTTACAAGTTTATATATGTGTTTGAGATACATTCCGGTGTATAACGTATGATTTAGCGATTCGTTTTTCGTACGTAATTATATAATAAGAAAACTGTATAGAATTTTTGTATGTATGTATGTGTGTGTGTATATGAGCGTTCATATGTAATTGAATGAATAAAGGTCTATTTACACACAGCAGTGACGTGACAGTACCGTGACCGTGCCGTACCCGTTCCGGGATTCTACCGGCCGTGATTTCTATTCACATTGGTCAGTGATTCATCCGTCATTAAGAGGGCGCACTAGTAGACAAAATATGGCATAAAAATATGGTTTCATAATTCCAGGAATACGGCTTATTGAAGCATTTTACAGAATAAATACCTATTACAAAAATTGTAGAGGGGAATTTTTGTAATAGGTATTTATATTGTAAAACGCTTCAATAAGCCGTATTCCTGGAATTACGAAACCATGTTTTTCGGTAAAAAAACGTTTAATTATGCTCGTCATGTGCTGCGCCCGTTATAGGCAGCGGCAGCGCTCGATACTAGGTGTTCATACCACCACCACGCGCACGATAACAGCAGTACCGCTCCGTAGGTCAAAACGGGTTTTCTAACGCAGCCGTGCGCCCGTACATAGTTTATAAATAACCCAGATAAGAAAATGATTATTATATTATATTGATTATATTTCATGACAAATATTATTTAATTTTGTTCAGTTTTATATTTTGTATTCGTATCCGAATTTTATAATAATAAAAACTATACTTTTGTTCTTCAAGTAATACGGCTTATTGAAGCGGTTTACAACTGTGCGTGCCCTGAACAGGGACGACCCGAAGGACCACTCGGTGATGCCCGAGCACAATTTATTATATTAATGTTGGCCAATGTCCCCACTAACGCCGCATATGTCCCTGGGTAGGCAACTATATGGACTCGCGCCTGACAGTGAGACGAGTAGGCAATTCTACGCACGTCGACAACAATGGCAGGGAAGGGAGTGACCTAACGAGGAAGGAGGATGATGCAAGTTAGTTATGGGGAGGGTGTCTCTGTGGTCGAGTCGTTTGGTGCAATGACCACAGAGCTCACAACAAAACAGGGTAAGACTTAACCACTAACTTAACCTACTGAAGTCTTGAAAAGGTGGTCTGGACGTCCTAGGCGGCCTCTCACACAACAGATATTATGTTGCTGGCGGTCTTACGCTGCGGCACTGTCTTTGACGGAGACGTGGATGACGGTAGTGGAAAGAATATGGGTAATAAAGTAGGTACTCACGATTAATTGTTGTTACAGGTTTATTTCTGACGGGTCGCCCAATGCGCCCTCATGAGTATAATTTATTGTAGTAATCCCCGTAAGCGACGGGTGCGCACAATGCGACTTAATAAAAGACAATATGTATAGGTAAACGCTTCAATAGCGGAACAATAGTAGATATACGAATACACAAAAACCGTAAAAGACGGGTGCGCACAATGCGACTTAGTAAAAAACAATATATATATATGCTACAATAGCGGAAAAAATACTAATATACGTGTGTACACAACAAAAAAGATAATACAATAATTCTATGCGGCAACGGGTCAACCGATAGTAGGTACTAGGTGACAACAAACACAAAGAGATTAAATAATAATAACAATAAGAATATTTGACAATTAACGGAATGAGAGGTGTATAAATGGAGAGGGAGCTGATAGGAGCAGGTCATCGTCGCCGTGCGTAATTGCACACCACGACGCGCTAATTGCTTGGCGCGAACAACAACAAAACTACCTATTATAAAAATTGTAGAGAACTTTTTTAACAATCGTAAGAAATCCGATTTTTGATATCGTATTCCAATCGTCCAATATTGGCAATATCACATGATAAATTAACAAGGTTTTCAACTTTTTATCGATTAATTATTCAACTAATTAATAAAAATATCGAAAATCGGGCTTCTTATGCTTGTTAAAAAAATTCTTCTCTACAATTTTTGTAATAGGTAGTTTTGCTGTAAACCGCTTCAATAAACCGTATTACTGGAATTACGAAACCGTGTTTTTATGCCATATTTGGTTCAATAGTTCGGCCTCTTCGTATCCGAATTTTATACAAATAAAAACTATACTTTTGTTCTTCATGTAATACGGCTTATTGAAGCGGTTTACAGTAAAAATACCTTTTATAAAAATTGTAGAGGAGGACTTTTTTAACAATCGTAAGGAATTTGATTTTTGATATCGTATTCCAATCGTCTACTATATCGCAATCGCATGATAAATTAACAAGTTATCTTCTTACTTGTGATTAATTAATTATTTAACTAATCTATAAAATATCATAGATCGTGCTTCTTACGATTGTTAAAAAAATTCTTCTCTACAATTTTTATTATAGGTAGTTTTTCTGTAAACCTCTTCAATAAAAAATACTAACTATTACGATATCGGAATAAATAATTACTAGGTATATAAGAAAAAATCAAACTTAAATCAAATGTTATTCCATTAAGTGTTATTCTATTTTCTTTTATAAATCTAAAATTTGATAATTTAATAGAATATTTATCATAAGAATCATCCAAAAAAAAGTGGGCAAGTGAGTGTCGCTCTGCTGTACAATATGTTAAAAGTGGGTCACTGTAATGGATGGTGTTAAATTTGAATTCAATGATATAATATCATTATATAAGAAAAACGATTCTGAGCGAAAACTGTCAGTCAGCCTATGATATATTACTAAGTATATTTGATGAAAATATTGTGAATAAATTAATTTATAAATTTACCTATTTACGTGGAACCTTGTTATAAATTTTCAATCCTTAGCTTTAAAAGTTGAACATGTTATAAATTTTTAACTACAAAATAATTATTAAATTATTAATTTGATAAATGTCGTCAAAATATAAACTTTAAATGCTTATAAAAAAAAAAATTGTGCCTATGTATTTTTAATATTTTTCAACTGCTATTACAACGAAATAGCAGGAGCCTTATATTAAATCACGCTTTTTTACCCAACAAATACAATTTTATTGATATTCACAGAAAAAAAAAAATAAAAAAATTGAAAACTGACAATGTCCGTAAACAGCTCAAAAAGAGTCAAATTATTTTCAAAAATTTATCGTGTATAGAAAATGCTAATATAAACATTCAGTAAAGTTTTCAAGTATCTAAAGTTATACGTTTTTAATTACAACAAAATAAGAAAATCGTTACATGAGAAATCGGGTGAATATCAAATGTTGTAAAAATATGAATTTCCAACGCTCATAAAAATTTATTTGACTTTCTCATAGACATTTTTTATATAATAAAAGTAGATAACTAATGGATAATCTTGTATTACATTTTCAAATCTTAGATTTAAAAAGAAAAATTTTTATGAATTCTCAACTCAAAATAATTTGCTAATTTTCGTGATTTTTCCGTATTTTGTCAAGATTTGAACTTTAAATGCTTATAAATAAAAACTGTGACTAAGGATTTTTAATTTTTTTCATCTACCTTTAAACAATAACCTAAGAGCCTTCTATTAAATTTTCAAGCTTTTTTACTTAACAAATAAAATTTTATTGATATTTATAGAAAAAAAAACTAAAAAAAATGGAAACTGACAATTTCCGTAAACAGCTCAAAAAGAGTAAAATTATTTTCAAAATCTTATCGTGTATAGAAAACGCCAATATAAACATTCAATGAAATTTTCAAGTCAATCTACGGTCATTTGTTTTTGAGTTGCACCAAAAACCAAAATCGATTTTCTCAAAAACAGATTTTGCGTAAAAATTCCCGTTTTTCTTTAATTTTTCTTTTGTTTTTCACGGCGCTTTTGAAAACTACTGGGTCATTTTTACTTTTGAACCCCCCAAAGTACCAACTAGATTCACTTTCCTATCAGAAAAGATACTATTGAAGAAAATCCAAGCACTTTTATACTCTCCCAAAAGGCGATCACATTTGAGTAGGTTAAGTAATAGAATTTTTTTATATCTATGATACACATTTCATTGAAACCATGAACAAAAATTTCAACAACTATTGAACAGTTATTTACCAAATAAAATATTTTGTCACATTATCTGTTAATAAGTATTCAGTAGAAACTCGATTAATCGTCACCGTCGGGACCAGGACTACGAGAGTTAACCAAATAGACGATTAACTGAAAATCAGCCATAAGCCCATAAACTTACATATTTTACAACGTGTGTACATATATTTTCATACAAAAATAATACAAACAACTAAATACTGTACAAAATAATCTGTCGGAAAATAAATTAAAAAACACCGTTTGTTATTTAATTTAAATAGGAATTTGTTATTCAAAAAATATTATTTATCGAAACTTGAAACAATCCACTGTTACTTAAATCATAGTTTTCAATAGGTGCTCAATGAAATTTTCCAAAGATTTATTAATTTAGACTTAGGTTAGTTAGGTTTAGGTATATTATGATGTTTATATTAATATCAACTACCTATTTAAATCATTACTAATAGATACGTATATAGGAGAATAATCAACTATTGTACGATAAGTGCTTCAGGTTAAAACGTAAAAGACACGACATGGTTACTAAAATAAGTATTTACTCATAATGAATTATTATTTTATGTGTATTTTAAAAAAGTAATTACTAGTTAGGTTACAAATGTAAATCAAGCCATCTGGTTAAATTGGTTGTAATTTATGTATTGATACATATATTTAAGTAATCAGGAGCTTTCATTAAAAAGTAAGTCTAGCGAAGATCGAGCGCGCGGCGTGATGGTACGTGCATTAGAAATACACGGGTGACAATTTACGCAATGGTCAATGTCAATATTGTATAGACCCACTCAACTAGACTGTTCGTAAAATAATAATGCGCCTCTCCTGCGAAAACGCCGCGTGAGTCTCGCTACGGAGGCATGGGCGTGGTTACGTCCAGCCGCGACGGCGGCGATACGGCGCACAACGCCAGCTCTGGAGCGTTACATACGTAACACTTTTACTATTGCACACTCTTAACCACATGTTGCCTTATCCCCTTGGCCTTAATCATTTCACCACCAACTTTATCCTTATCGTTCTTATCTCTCACTACATCCTCTTCTCCTGCATATATATTGTACACGTATGATTTTACACGTAGTGCACAAAACTCAGTCATTGTATGTCCTTTTACCTCGTCTGAGAAAAAGCCTGGCACTTTTTTCTAGCTGTAGTGTAGCACGGGTGGATAGGAGGTAAGTCCGCCGTATCCAGTCTATCCATCAAGTTGGAGTTGTCAAGTAAGTCTTTATAAAAATCATCGGTTTTAATAAGGTATATCAATGAATCTGTAATAATGATATTAAATTATTATATTATGTAGATGCATGAGGATAGTTTAAATATATTTACCTGTGTCAATATACATAAGCTTGATATTATCAGTATAATGTTTCTTCATAACATTATAATGATAATCGTACATCATCGTCTTGGAGATGTAAAGTACAGCAAATCCTATATATAATAAATGTGTTAATAATGTATATTATAAAAATTAAAAAGTCTATTTACCAATATAGATAGGTTTATCAAATTTTATTATTTTGTTTTCCAGTGCGACCGTGTTCAGGTTTTCACTATACCTAGTCGTATGCTTAAATGTCGTTTTATTAATAAGTCTTTGCAATCGTCTCTCACACGACACTAACTCCATCTTCATTTCTTTCCTTTTCGATGGCATAGTCTTCCCTAGAAAATCAAAAAAAAAAAAAAAAAAACTGATAGTAAAATAGTAAAATTAAGTAAATAAAGTGACATACCAAATACTGCGTTGTTCATTAACTTGAAAAAGTCCTTCTCAAAGTCCTTCTTTGCCTTCTAAAAATATTTACTTTATCAACTATCAACCCATTTTCAATTGCCTGCTGCAGGTTCCTATAATGAATAATATAATTCCTCTCCTGCTGAAACTTTGCCATCATTTTTTTTACCTTCGAACCTGGTGGTATACCGTTTTGTGGTAGGAAAGGTAGATCGTTATGATGATCGTGTAAGTGTTGTGGTATGAGATATCGACTTCGTATACTCGTCCTTTATCTGACGTTGGTGAAATCTCGCTCAGTCCGTTCAGGTTGGATTCAACCCAGTTGAAGTTACCGTATGGCATGTACTGACTCGTAGCCCAACCATAGAGATTATTACCTATAAAGTTTAAAGTTTAGGATTGAAAATAAAATAAAAAATAAAAATATAATTACAGTCTTGATATATAAACCAAGATTATCCTTAGTCTTGTCATAGTCTGGGGTCTTTATATTATTCGCCTTCGCGTACCTCATGCTTGCCTGTACCAATCCACCACGAATACCTATAAGATTATTATATATATTTTTTTTAAAAATAATTTTGATATACTAACCATCCTCAAACATCAATAACATGTCATAATCAGTCAATAGCTGCAACTTTTGACCTGTAAATTTCATCATTGCGTCAAAGCTCAGCCCAGGTGCGGTAAAGTAGTAAGCGGCATCAAGGTTATACGTTTTCATACAGACATCGCGAAAATTCTCAAAGACGTCTGCCAACAACAAAACGTCAATTTTCAAATACAAATCACTGTACTCGCCCAACGTCTTACAACCGAAGTGGTCCCAGACCTCCTTCGCGTGATCATATTCCTCTTCCTTTATTCCCGACTCATTTAACGTGCTATAAAATTCTTTCTTCCTAGGTAGTCTTACTTCATCTAACCGCTTCCAACCATCCGTGTACTCGTACGGGTAAACCCCCTTCCGAGTCACGAGTGACATATCGACTTCATCGAAAACTTTAGCGGTCTCTCTGAAGTTCTCTAGACCTGGTATCACAAGATTTTTGGCTAAAATTGACAGTCCTGATGCCATAAATCGAAAAGTGTCTATGAAGCGGATTGAAAATTTATTTGACACGTATTTAGAGAATGATATGTATTTTTCCTCACTGTTCGGTATTACACTAATGGTTTGGGTGTCATGACTAATTTCTTTGACTATCAGGTGCGCGTCGTAGTTCGATAAGTTGTGGAAGTAGCACGGTACAAAATTGGTGTTTGAAGTTTTTGATTACATGTGTTACATATAGCTTGACGATATTTTCCTGAGAGATGGCAATGGTCGGCTGTCTTACGATGCTGTATTTCTGTGGGTGATGTGAACTTGATTCGACAGAGGTTGCACTGTGTAGCTGCTTCAGGAGTCTGAACATCACTCATAGTCATGTTAATCGAAATATTCGTCTTCAATAATTTTTCTATGTTTAATGCTATTTCAGATACAATTTTAACAAAATGTCTCGCCACATCCTGTCGAATCTCACTTTCTCGGTATAATATTGGTTCTGTTGATATGTTATGTTTCGCTAATAGCTCTACCGGTACGTTATTGCTCGCCTTCACCATGAGTCCATAACTCATCGCTTCATGTCTATGTATTATCTCTATGTTTTTCCCCTTCGCTTCGTCAGTCTTCATCAGTATGGTCTCGAAATCTGCATATATTACTATGGGATGTCTCTGAGTGTTTCTCGATGCTTCAAACTGTAGACACTCACCCTCTTTCGGCATCAAGGGTAATATAGGCTTTTGTACACCACAAATCAGCTTATGCTGTTGCAGTCCCGCCTGTCCACCCAACTTGAATTTCAAACTTTGACTATCGAATGACGTGAAACATCTCTTACAGAACACAACTCTCCCTGTATGTCTAGTTTTCTGCGCGCGAATGAGTCGGGAAAAATTCGATATATACACATAATGAGAGTTTTCTTCATCCGTCACCAATAGTAGATCGAAGTGGTCAGCCTTCTCATTGCCAGCAATACGTAGCGGGTACTTTCATACGTCATACATTTGCGTAGTGGTTGAAATTTTTTATCCAACCCATAAACATTTACGGATACGTTAATGTTATTTTTTTCAAATTTTTCAATATCAGTTATCGGGGTCGGGAACGTGATATTGCTAAAATTGTATTTATCTTCATGTTTAGTATAATTTTTTCCAACTCGATATACCGCCTGCCCTGTCACATGCCTCGCTAGTATCGCCCACTTAAAACATTGTTGTTCATTGTTTTGAGGGTTAATTGTACCCCGTTTTCTATCTATATACGCTGGTAACGCTATGTATGACGATCCACGCATCGGAGTATATCTATATATGGTTACCAATAACCCGTCTATAGAATCTAATGTAAGCCCACTTCTACGCGATTTATATGTCTCTTGTTTATCCAACAACTTAACAAACGCCTTTTCTATAATTTCTGAAATATTGCTGTCTATAATATTTTCCACCGCTATTGTTTTAAACGCTCTATTTTCCGATGAATTTAATATATTTGGTCTGCTGTAAGTTGCCTCTAGTTTTAGATTGAATTTAATAGCATGTTTTTGCACGCTGACTTTAATCAAATTTTTAAGCTCAGACTTGAGTGAGTGGAGAAACTCAGAATAAATTGGTATATTATTTATATTTTTCGCGTAGTACCAAACGATTTTACGGTTGGTGGACGATGAAATCTCAACGAATTCGTTGGATTGTACTAAGCTCATGCGTGCCTTCTTTGCTTTAGCAGCTGACGTGGTGTTGGCGGTGATACACGTTTACCGTCAACGTCCGTAGTTGTATAAGAATCTTAAATATAAATAAATCCTTATAATAAATCTAATGAAAAACTAATTTCCCTATGTTATTATACCTATGATATATGTATATTATGTATATTATGTATAATATATATTAAAGAAATATCGTATAATATCGTGTTGAAAAAAAATAATTTTAAAAATAAACCTATCAAACGATCTGACAGCCGGTGCAATGCCGGAATACTCCAACTATTACCCTATAGCAGTGGTTCCCAACTCAACAATAGCACGGACCACTTTTATAAATTTTTCACCGTCACGGACCACTCCCTGATTTCAACCCCCCCCCTCTTTATATCACTCATTTTTTTTATAGTTTTATATATAGTTTATAATTTCTAGGTACAAAATAAAATTAGAAATACAGTTTATGTTGTGGAAAAATATTTTAACTTATTTATTTAAAAATGTAATTTATAAAAAAAGCTGATACAAATTTAAATTTACATTTTACGAACTTATATTAATTAACTTATGTCTTATCAATGAGAAAAAAATATAACAAATTATATTATTGAGTATTAATGTGACTTATTAGGGCGCGCTTCTTTAACAGTTGTGAAATTCTTGGAACGATGCTGTTGCTTAGTGCCAGTCGCATATCATCACTTGGATTCAGACGATTTCGTTGTTTATTTTTTATAGATAATAGTGAAGAAAATCCTTGCTCACATAAATATGTGGTTGAAAAAACCATGAGGAAACGTAATGCTGTTTGCCGAATTTTTGAATATCCCATGGCCTTTTTACACCAAAACTCTTCTAAGTTTGTACTATATTCAAACGAACTCTTCAAGTTGCTGTCGTTCTGAAGATCTATTAATTCTTCTTGCATTTCTTCTTGAACGTTGTTGACTTCGACAGTGAAAGGATTACGAATTAACTTCTTAACAACATCAGTGTCTACTACACCATATTCTGGAAAGTATCTGGTAAATTCCTCTTTAAGGACTCTTAAGTGTTCTAATACATTATTCTGAATATCTTCTGTAAAACATTTGTAGTGTTCGTCATTAATAAGAACTCGCAGTGTAGGAAATGCAGAATAATTGTTCACCTGAGTTTTGTCGATCCAAAGATTTATCTTGCAGACAAAAGCGCGAACTTTATCTTCAAATACGAAAATATTTGCGGAACCTTCAAGTTTAACGTTACCAGAATCTTGCAGTTGCAAATTTAGGTGATTTAAGTGGGCGAATATATCCGCAAGATATGCAATTTGCATTTCAATTTTTGGCTCACAAAGTTTCTCATGTAAATAGTTCATACCTTTATCGATTAAAAAAACCTTCAACTCCTCTCGAAGCTCAAATAAACGTGCCAACATATTCCCTTTCGAAAGCCATCTTGTTTCAGTATGAAATAGTAATGTTTCATGCTCAGCGTCCATATTTGCACATAATTTTTGAAAAACACGTGTATTGAGTGCACTATTTTTAACAGCATTCACTAACTGTATGGATACTTTCATCGCAAAAGCTAGGTCTTTTGGTAATGTTTGGACGCCAACGCTTGACGATGTATAATACAATGCGTAGTTAATGTGGTTGGATTTTTTTGTTTTACCAATGTAGCTAAACCTGAACGTGACCCGAGCATAGCAGGAGCGCCATCGGTACAAAATCCAGCAAGATTTTCCCACATTAGTTTATGTTTTTCAAAATAATCAAGAATTATTTTCATAACGTCAACCCCTCTTGACGTAGTTTCTAATACTTGTGATAGTAATAATTCTTCTTTTATTGTATTTTCTCCACTTAAAAATCGAACAAAGATTAGCAATTGACAACATTGTGCTACATCCGTACTTTCGTCACACTGAAGAGCAAACCAGGGAGATTTTTTTATGAGGCATATAAGCTGTTCTTCAATATCTTGTGACATATTTCCTATTCGCGATTTTACAGTGTTATTTGATAAAGGAATGTCTTGTATTTTTTTTGCTGCTTCCTTACCTAAAATCTCTTCTGTAGCTTTCAACAAACACGGTTTAATCAAAGTTTCACCAATAGTATGAGGTTTTTTAGATTTTGCAATTAATAGGGAGATCTCATATGAGGTATGAAGCACTTTTTCAGAGGTTTCAAATCTCGTACCACTTGTCCCAAGTTTCATTTTTTAAAGTTTTCCTTCTTACCTTCAAAGAATTCTCGAGAACGATCACTAAATTTGGGTGGACTGTCTTCAAATGTCGTTCCAATTTTGCAGGTTTTAGTGCATCATTACTGAGAACTGTTGTACAAATCACGCACTGTGGTCTTACTTCCTTATTCACCGTAATATCGGTAAAACCAAATTTAATGTATTCATCATTGTATTTTCTTTTCGGTGGCATGTTTAATAGTAATATTATAGTATAATATATAATTATACAAACAAATAAATGTTAATTAATCAAACAACGCACAAGGAAATATGTACTTTCTTTACGAAGTCACGTAGTGTACTAACTTACGATATGACAAATAAATATAATACGAGTAAAATAATAATAGATAAAATACTAATGAAGATAAAATACGAAACGAGTAGGTAATACCTACGTGATAATAATATTATCGACAGATTATGAGACATAACTAGTAATAGTTACCGTAATATTATAGTAGTATAGTGGAAAAACGCAGATAAATATTTATCACAATTCAGCTATACCCGCATGACCGAATGTTATTTATATCCGTACATAAATTGTCATCGGTCGATTCGGTGGCGATAATTTGTTATCTGGCTGTCAGGCGCTAAGACGTTAATAATAAAAAATAGTATATTTCGCTCATTTTTTTAAATTTAAATTTTTTATTCGCGGACCACTTAAGATGAGTCCGCGGACCACCAGTGGTCCGCGGACTACCAGTTGGGAACCACTGCCCTATAGGATGCGACGAGTGAAATGATCGATACAATGCCGGAATACTCCAACTATTATACCATTGATCGCTACACAGACCACTTGATAAGTTTAAAATTAAACTTATGATTTATAAGAATTTTTAAAATAAATTAAACATGTGATTTATACGAATTTTTAAAATAGACTAACCTGTATTAACTTTATATTCGTCCATAGCTGTCATATAAATATCATCATCGGATAGAGATATGTCAGTTGATGTACTCGAACAACTGGGAGGTATATCGGGGACGAAAATTTGAGGTGGAATCTGAATACCCCCCTGAGATGTATTGACTGCAGTTGGTGCATACTATATAACGCTCGGTCTATCAATCGGTTGAGCGGGCTGACAATTAACCGTAACGTTAACAATACCTTATGAAAAATAAATATAATTATATAAGATATAAATTAATATTGAATAAAATAAGTAAACTCACCATGAACATTTTTCTCGTGCCTATTACGATGTGACTTGTTATAGAATGTCTTGATGCATATAGAACACTTAAAACATACACCCACGTGCCTCTTCTGGTGAACGGTCAAATTCCGTTTAACGGTGAAGATTAATGAACATTCATTGCAATTAAACATAATGATATAGTTTAAAAAAAAATAAACAGAGAAAAACACGTAGTGATAATTGTAAAATAGTAGACAATTAATTGTAAACGGTAAAATAATTGCGTGGAGACTTCGAAAACACGTAGCGAACATAGACAACGTACAATTATAGATGTCTAGAACAGACTGATTCTATATCATTGACCGTTCAATTATGTTTTAGGATTTTTTTAAGGTATGATAGTATTTCGTGGGAAGGTACAAATTTCTTTATGTATATCAGTAATTAATATGTTATTCAATAATACTAATTTTATCTTATTGTTATTCACTAATAGGTATTTTAATTTGTTGTCATTTTTGTTAAGTATAATATCTAAGAGTCTACAGGACAAATGTGATGTATATCAGTTATTAATGTGTTATTCACTAAAAAGTATATTAATATGTAATTCATTAATAGGTATATATTAATTTGTTGTACTATAAACTAACTATAAATGTAAACATAATATGATAATGATAACTTGATAACTGATCAGATGTAAACACGTAGTGGTTAATTATATAGGTCGGGAGAGGGTAAATGTACATCACATACATACGCGACCGGTGGCGAGCAGGGAAGTCGTATGGGATGCATGGGTTGCATGGGATGCCATCAGAAAATACTAATATATAAAATATATTATGTTGATCACTTTACGGATAGGAAGTTGGTTGGGTAAATATACGTCACACACGTAGCGGATCAGGCGGCGGGCCGGGAAGTCGTATGGGACGCATAGGTCGCATGGGTCGCATGGGTCGCATGGGTTGCATGGGATGCCATCAGAAAATACTATATCATACTACTTATGTATGTATGTGTATGTATGTATGTATGTATGTATGTATGTATGTATGTATGTACGTATGTACGTACGTATGTATGTATGTATGTATGTATATATGTATGTATATATGTATGTATGATATATTCGATACAATGTACATCAGAATATTATATATATATTTTTTTAAAATGTAAATAAAAGGGGAGGTAATGTATTTGATTAAGAAGGGGTAAAATATATGTCAGACAAGTACTCGATGAAGTCGATACAAATTTACATCAGAATATTATATATATATTATTTTAAAGTGAAAATAAAAGGGGAGGTAATATATTTGAAGGGGAAGACGTAATATATATGTCGGTCACGTGTCGGATCGGGTGGCGGTTGTGATGTTTGACGAGTTCAATGTGTGTTGCGAGTTGCCCATATTGAGTAATTAATACAAGTTTGGGCAGTGCGTGTACTACGAATTGCCTAAACAGAGGAGCCTGTGCTTTTACATGTAAAATTTAAGGGGGAGGTGCTCCAGAACATACATATTTATACTACTCTAGTTGCTAACAGATGGTTACACTGGCTAGGAGTGTCTTATCCACATTTAAACATTAACAACTAGAACGCATTATCTGTGTTTTAAATACAATAATTCATACACGCCACATTTACAATGAATTATTAAAATGCTCCGTGGCTGTCGATCAATAGTGCGTTTGGTGCATGAGAACTCAGAACCGAAATACTCCATGTATATGTTACGCCGAATTTGTGAAATTACTGATTTCATGAAATCGGTAAATTTTAATTGCGGATTTTATGAAATTAACAGAAAAATCCGCAATTAAAATTTACCGATTTCATGAATTCGGTATCACATTATTACGAACATAAATTATTACGAATAGTGATAGATATATAAATAACCAATATTTGAACCCATTGGCGTTACCACATCATTATCTTTATTACCTATGAATGATGACAGGTTAGGCAGAACATTTTAACTAAAGATAGGCGGTATGATCACGTCCGTGAGAAATTTGATTTAATCGAGGTACCTGGAGTCCGGCGAGTGCGACGGAAACGCGATCAACGTATTATGGCAGTAGTTGACAGTTTCCATAGTATTATCCGCAGTGGCGGTTTTCACATGTAATTTTACGTGAGGCGGAAAAATATTAATTAGTAAATACACAATTGATCTAACACAGCCCACAGGGACAACATTTTTTAAATGGTATTAAGTTATCAAAATGGAGCGGAAAGATTAGCCAGTTATGATAAAAACTATTCTGTGACTCTATGTTCCGTGCTAAGGCAATCATTTTATCATATTCACAGATATAGATAATATTTTTTGATCGAATGAAAACAGGCGTGCGACGTGGGACATTGCGACGGCCGTGTATCAGTGAAACCAGCGTGAAGTCCCCCACCTAGCAAGCAGCGCGGCTGCATATAATTTATGAACCCGGCGGCCGACGTTTATAATATCGTTGAGAGGTTGATTTTAGTCGCCTCTGCCGGCGGTCTGCGCATGCGCTACTCACACTATTTTACGAGCTTACATGTGTGTGCGTAGACGCACCTCGCATGCACAAACTTAGGCAACGGCGGCTACCGTCTCTGTCGATCTCAGCGCTTTAGCGGTGGTGGCGCCGGGCGCATAAGTTACGTTACAGCGACGTGCAGCCGTTCTCGCGTTCATAGGTACAACTGTACAAGTTCTGTACAAAAAAATAATATTTAATATTTTTGTTTATTAAACTTAAATTCAAAAGCATTAATACCTGAAGTACGAGTACCTACATAAATTAAAAATTAAAAATTAAAGTATACGATTAAAATTTTAAAATTTAAAATAGTACAAAATACTAATATAAAGAAACATATATTTTTTATTTTCCTGACTTACCTCACCCCCAAAACCGCCACTGGTCTGACCGTCCGCCATCCGGACAATCTCTGGTTCTTCGGTAAAACTCCGGCCAAATTTCTTTGCCACCGACGGTTTGACGTATGTCCTCGCCACTTGGGAGTCCAGTAGCGCTACAACTGCCCCGAGTGCAAACTCTAGTTCTATGGCCGGTAACGGAACATCCATTACTGTAGTTTTCCCCGTTGACACCGTTGCAATGGCTGGAGAATCTAACACTCCAGTCCGCAGATCCGAAAAGCGTTCTCTCAAATCAAACTTTGAGTCCGTTTCTGAGTCTCTCTTGCACTTTTCCCGTGGATAAGGAATAAACTCCTCGGAAAAATCTTCAACTGTGACCAGACAAATCAACAACTCCTGTGTTAACTCTTCTTGCTCCGAATCACTTGAAATGCTGTCCGCGACATTTTTATTGAAAAGATCACTCACTTCGGTGATATGTTCACTTTTGTCCGGAACACTTTCGACCCTTAATGATTTTCCCGACTTTTGTCCAGGTGGTCGGAACCCGTTTCCATCACCGAACCATTTACCCGGTCCATTTTCACGAACTGTGGTTCCTTTACAGGAACGTCGTTTTCAATGGGTTTTCTCAGGTGATTTCGGCGCTTTCTCCGGTGTTTTTCCGGAGGCTCAACGGTTTTCATCGGACAACTCCTCACTCCGGAGGTTGTCTTCAGGTGACCAAAGTTTTCCTCCGGAGGAATCCCGTTCATACCAAATTTCACCGGTTCAGAACTCTTTTGGTCCGATTTCTTCGGGTCTTTTCCGGTCCGTAAGGCTCCGATGTTCCGTTTCTTCGGGTCAGTTCTTGTAATTTGTGGTTCCTGTACCGGAACGTTACTCACTGCCCGTGTTGAATTTCGTTGCTTACCACTCTTAGTAACATAATACATTCTAAAATAAATATGATTACAAACAGGAAACAGAAAGACCTGACAGATAAAAGAACTTTTGTTCTAATCAACATATAAAAATTTTTTTTATATAGAATTTATAGTCACTTGAATGACATGTATAATATAAAAAAATATTTTTTTCTAATGAAAATTGGAAAAATTTAAAATAGCCAATTTGTAAATCTAATTATAAAAACAACTTTGTAGGTAAAAATAATTATCTCAGTCAAGTAGGTAATTTATTTTTTAGAATGTAAATTAATTTAGAATGTAATGACTTTTTTCAAAATATTTGTTTTGGGAATTTCTGGACATGAGTATATTTCTTAAATTATTTATTAACAAGACTTTTACAATTTTTGTCATACATTAGCATCATATTTTATTTTTTATCAGGTCTTCTTGTCACAGCCTGTATATAAATCATAAATAGATAATAGCCAATAGATTATATTATATATTTTATAAGAACGATAAATGTATAATCCTTTTGATAATTTTAATGTTTATTTACTATTGTTTTTATAATTTATTTCATAGTTACAATTCATACTTACTCGTATTAAACCAAAATCATCTTCATCAGTTTCAGAATCGTCGCATTATTGCAGACATTACATTTAATCAGTTGTCAAGACGCTACCACTATCAGTACTTTTTATAATGTAGCACGCTGCTTCTAACGCTATTGTTTAGATGTTGTGCGCTACTTTTTCGCTACATTTTTAAAAATATTCTTATTGAAAACACATGTTTGTAGTTTGTACTGATTTGACATTTGGTTACTGAACAGGACCCAGGATAAAAACTTCACTAGTACACTAATCATTATAAATAAACAAATATAATCATAATTGATATTTTAATAATCACCAATTAGATTGTAGTTAGCGACAAAATAATGATTAATTTCGCTACGCTAACCGGAAATGTTTAGCGCGCTATAGTATTTCGATATCTAAGGCATAATGTAGCAACGCTACGTCAATCACTACAAATTAAGTAGCGTGCTACTGTAGCGTCGCTACAATTAGCACGCTACTCCCGACCACTGCTTTTAATATAAACTTTAAGCTATTTATAAATGTTTTCTGCTCTCTTTTTCAGCAAAACTGCAATATTTTCATAAATATTGCAAATGATTCAATGATTGTAGTTTAACAATAACTTTCTGGCGGTCGATGTACCAACCAAATCGGATAAAGTCTTAAACATTTTTTTAGATAAAACTGATTTTTAAAATTGTTGGTTAAGGATTTATAATACAATATACAACATACCTAATATGCTCATAATATTATTATCATAAACTTATGGTTCGACTATGAACTTATTGTTGAATTGTACTAACCAATAGCAGTGATTTTTTTAACTGTTTCGAATTCAAAAATACATTTATTAGTAATATCGTCAAATGTTAAAATGCCCCGGCGGCCCGACCCACACCTGAGAGTCCACCTCTGCAATGACATATATGGTGAGGAAAAAGAGATGAAGAGAAAGGCCACGGTAAAGGTAGAAAGAACTATCAGAAGAAATTGGAGTGTACTGGAAACAGGGATATAATGGAGATCGTTGGAAAGAAGTAATTTTTGCGGCCAAGAATCTAAATGGCTCGTAAACACATAAAAAAAATAATATACAATATATTATATTATGTAATGATATATTATTAATTTAAAATAGGTAAGTACTATTATTAGAAATATATGTGTTATAATATATTGAATTATTGTAGTAGTATATATTTATAAATAAAATCATGTTAATATAATATAATGTGATTTAATATTGGACTATACAATTTAATTTATAACTATCCTAAAATGGTCAAACAAAATGATTAAGCTTCAATTGTAAATATGTTTGTAATAAACGCTTGGTAACCACTTGTAACTCCATTGTTACAGAACTTAGCATATGTTTTTTGTTGGCTGCCTGCAAAATAAATTATTATTAGATTTGTTGAGTATGTTCATTAGTATGCCCGTCCACAAACGCGTCCTGAACTCGATTTTTGTAGGTACATATATAAAGAGGTGCATTTTTAGCCCACAAACCAGACCAAAATGTATTCAACTCATGTCCATTTAATTGTACCTATTGAAAATATTGGAATTTTCTTCTATTGAAAACTAAAAAATATCTTTTAAAACTTTCTGATTTTGATCAATTTAAATAATGCTTTTTCCAAAAACATAAAATCGGTATCAACATAAATTTAAAAAAAATAAAAATTTAAAATGCCTAACACTTTAATATTAATATACACATTACCCGCCGCCGCGGAAAAAGATCATGACTGGGTGGCGTACCATTTTGCGTCCTTTTTGCGCAACCGGTTTTTGATTGGTTCCCCGGAACATACCAATATCAACATCGTACACTGTATTGTTTTATAAACAAGTACACAACTCTGTGGTTGCGTGAGCGTTCCGTATGCAAAAGTGGTAACGGTCGCATTGACGAGCGGTGCTGTGGAGGAATTTGTGTTGAATGCGCGACCAGTCATGATTTTATTCCACGGCGGGTATATTTATAGTTAATTCATACCTTTTTGGAATTCCTTGTAGAGTAATCTAACGTCTGTAAATATAAACTAAATTGTGACAAAGTTTCATATTATTTTTGTTATAGCTATATCATATAAGTAACTTTTGGTTAAAATTGTAAATGTTCAATAAATTCAACAAATTGTTCAAAATATAAAAAATATCTTTTAAATATCAACATTCATTTGAATGATATTATGTATAAAGCTTATCTTACTTATGTTGCTGTACGATGTACGTAAAATTGAAAAAATGGTGTTTCTATATTTCATCATTACGTACATTTTTAACAATATTATTAATGCATTAAACTTTTCTGGCTTTAGACTTAAAGAGATATTAGAAAAATAGAAAGCTACAAATCAAAATGTATAAAATACAATATAGGTACTAGTTTACTAGGGTTCGGATGTTGTAGGAAAAGTGTATTGCTCTATATTATGCTCAAAATTTATAGCAGATAAAGCTAGAAATACAAGTTATATAATTGCAAGATTAAAAATCAAAAACTTATAATTCATATATTATAGTTTAAAATATGCATACCTAAGTTTCTTGATTTTTTTTTGCCACGATTTACTTGTCGAACGAAATGCGTTAAAGTTCTTCTTACCCGTGTTGAATTATGCTAAGAGTTTATGAAAAACCTCTACACGAAAAAATGTTTTGACCTATAACGCAAGAGTGTCAACTTACTTATGTTGCTGTACGATGTACGATGACGAGTGTCAAGTGTTCTAACATAAAGTATTAACTAACACGCTGGGCGGTTCGGACCGTCATCTATCAATGGATTAGACGGACAATGCTCAAACGGCGTCAAAACGAATTTTAGTTGACCAAGCAATTTTGGTACTCATACAAAATGAAAATAAAACATAACACAAAACTTGTAATTGAATACAAGTTACGAGTAATGCACAAATACTTAGTCAAATTACTGGGAATTCAAGTGAGTTGTTTGTGAGTAACACCAATAAAATTATTGTAAATGAAAAATTAAACAATATATGAAAAAACGGGTCATACCTTAGAAGTTATAGTTCAATTCCACCGATAAAACGCATCAAAGAAATAGATGATGATATCATCAAAACAGTAACTAAAAACTAAAATATATAAATCACCACAAATTACATCATATGGGGAAATTAATATGCAAAATGTAGTTACTTATTTAACTCAGGAAGAAGCTTCCGGTCATGAACTGTAACTGTAGATTTTCACTAACGGTTACATAAAAATCTTGACACAGGATGAATACTAGTTTAGACGGACATTAAGAGTTCTTCAAAATAACAAATTGAGATTCAAAAGCTGCATATCCTAATTGTGGTGAAGCACATACCGCAAACATGAAGTGGTGCTCTGTTTACAACAAAGTAGAGAAAAGAGCACATCCAAGAAAGGTTTCTGCAGTCTCAGTAGCTATATTTTATACTCAAATGAATAGCTCTCCCAATATGAAAATAACGCTGCAAACTTCCAAACGGCAACAACTGTACAACGAAAACGACTACGTTAAAATAAGTATCTTCTCTGCTTTAACGAATATAACAAAATCCCTTGAAAGTGTCACAACTATAAACCATATCAATGAGACAGTAGTCAATTTTTCAATCTAATTCTAACAACAAAAACTAAAAGAAAAAGTAAATGACACTGCTGATCATTTTACATCCTGGACTGCCCTAAAAACTATTGTATCTATACTACACTCCATCATAGTAATAAAGCTCGAGGAGGTATGGCGGTAATCATAAAAAAGTCTATTAAACATTTTGAGTTTGAGGAACGCTCAGAAATATACATACAAGCCATAGCCGTTAGTGTCAATGATGGAAACAATGACTGAATGACCTTACAGTTACGGATATTTATTGTCCACAACAGGGAGGCACAAACTTATTACTAACTCACAAGACATTAGACATTTCAAACGTCTGAAGCCAAATAACTTAGTCCAAGTGACTTATAGGCTATGGAAAAGGGATATCTCATTGGAGGTTCAACCCAATAATATTTAAGTAATTAGTACATATATTATATACATTACATATAAATTATCATATTGTATTCACCCACAAATTACAATGTATTTTATTTATAAAAACTTAAATCGTTTAAATAAAGATGCCATAGAGAGTTAAAAAAAATTCTTGATTTTCATCCTTAAATTATGCATAGTTTATATTTTCTTATAAAATATATGTTTTGTTTCTTATCATGATGGAGCATTTCAAATTAAAAAGTGACAGTGAATTCATCCTGTCCTAAACTCTGCTACATGTAAACTACGCATATTGTAACACATTAATTTGAGTCGTTTTGGCCAAATATAAAATGTTCAGAACGAAAATTATAACAATTAATATAACAAAATTGTAACGATTATTTACTTTCTGTAACCGATGGCAACTATTAGTCAAATATTTACAAATTACACAAATAGTTAATTGTGTACTAACAAATCCCTGTGGAAGCGGCAAGCACCTCTTAAAAATTTGGCTTCGAGTTCCTTGGTCATGGGATTTCCTATGCATCAAATTTCAGAACCATGAGTGTGATTGACTTGACTGTGGATTTCTTACACATACTCACACACATATACACATAAAGTGCGTTTTAATAATTTAGATTTATGTCATATTTATGTCATAGGAAATGTTAAATATTCCACAATGTTTATTTAATTTGCATCGATGAAGTATATTATTCTCAATTCCGCATGGTATAGTTAAACGAATAAGGTTATTTACTTATTTTACATATATATTTCTACATATAAATATAAAATCGTAAATGTCCGTATTGTTAAATATTAGGTATTATTCATTGAGTCAAATACGTTTTTTTTTATTATATAATCACGTTGAGTTCCATCACTGGTTGGCCTCCCTCTTCATTTTATTCAAAGTTTAAATATACATAAATTATCAAATTTGCTTATTGTGATATTCTAACACAGATTGTAAATATTCTTTATAGACTAAAAATATATATATAATTGAAAATTGTAGAATATAAATGGAAATATTAGATAGTATTGATTAGTTTTTAATTTTATACTGTCACGTCCCATCTTGTGTATATATATAATATATACATCAACTCATTAAAATGAAGACGTAATGTATCTACATATAATATGTGTTTAATTATCATATATTTAATTATAATAGAGTGGCGTGAGCGGTGTTACGATCTGACTCTGAACTGATAGTTAAGCCTGTGAGTGGTTTAACGACCTGCCTCCAAGTATCTTGCGTATCTCTAATAACCGTCTGACGAGCTTTTGTCATAGGCTCACTTATATAATGTGCTCTCATCGTTAAGAATGGGTAGTCGTTGTAGTGGCGAATATCCGGCACAAGGCAGAATTCGGGTCTCGTAGCATAATTTGGAATTATGGTCGATCGCATATTTTTTCACGAATATCGAGACTGTTCCAAGGAGAGAGAGATGTGTGACAACACTTCTATAGTTAAATTATTTAGTACTGTGTTCACTACGCTCTTAGCAATGTCCTCTGCATGCTATTTTATATTAATTGCCTAATTAATTATATCACCAAAGTGCCAAACTATTAGAATCGTGCGCTATGTTATAAATATCTAATAGGTCAAGTATAACGATACTGTAAATTAAATTAAATGTGTACATACTCTTCCCTATTTTTTCTAAAAAAAAAATTAAAAAATTATAATTATGATTTGTTATTAATGTGATATTATGAACCTACCGGATTTATACCACGTTCATATGTAAGTTGAATGATTTTTTTATATAGTTTGAGTCAACATTTTATACAATATCTATTGTACAGGTCTATCTTTAGTTTTTACAATGATAGTAATAGTAACACTTAATAAATGGGCGACGATTTGACAACTAAACGGAATTATAGCTATAATGGTACTCAGTAAGTAAAAGTTGTATGATGATCATTGACTATTATTAAATAAGTTTTGAGACACAAATCACAAAAAATGTATTATAAAATCAAACAAATTAAAAAATAAAGTTAATTCAATATGTACGTACGTCTCTCATCTAAAAAAAAAAAAAATTATAAACACAATATTATACCTTATGATTCAGAATATTATAATAATTATATGGATGGTCTAATTATTGTTGTTGGTGCCCGATAAGCTGTCGTGGCTGGAATACATTGTTGTTCCCCGAGCAAAGGTCAAACTCTTGTTGCCACGAATATCGCTGTCCCGCGCGTCTGCTTGCCCAACCGCTCGCTGTGTATCATACGGCCGAGTTCCCCACGACATTAGTCAGGTCCGGTTTTGCGAGCCGTTCGTACCATCGTATTACGCTCGTTACGACGACATTTTAATACAATCCGGTCGAACGTGCTCCACCGGCGAAACTCACGCATCAAACCGACAATTAGTGCGTAACCTACTGTCGGACTCCGTTCTTATAGGCCTGCATCGTGGTCCAGTCACCATTGTACCAGACAGGATTCCAGATAATTCCATCATACCAGACCGAGTCAAAAGCATAAAGGTTAGGTCTTAATATCATTTTAATTTGTTCGACGTCCGTCATTGAACAAAATATGTTCACCCGAATTATTATGTAATATCGTCCACACTGTCGTATTATATAACATATTATACAAATTGTATTATTAATATTTTTTGTTCGCCTTATAACATAATTCATCGCCCTTTGCGATATATATTGATATTATTATTTACAAAATTGTGAATTATTAGAATACTTTTTTTATCTTCAAGATTTGGTGTTATAATTATTTCTTATTGAATCATTACTGTTTTGTAAGGTTCTCACATTCCTATATATTTTTTCTTTTTCCACTTTTTTGCATTTTTATACAGTCTACTGTCATCGAACGACTAGTGCCCGTACATCGCCAGGGCAGTAACCGTCCCCCAGCGATCCCCTGTATGCGGGCAATACCTGATGACAATTTACGCCGTCAAATTGCACGGCTGCTCAAACCAGGTTGCCCCCATACACTTGTCTTTCTACAAAATATCATCACAATTAATTTTACAGCGACCTACCGATGGGAGTCAAGCGTTTGTGTGAATGTTGATGTATTTTTTAAATTTAATATATGGTTGTTCATAATAGTTACCGCAGAAATAAAAAAAAATACTTGGGTTATAGGTACCTATAGTTAAAGATACATACATAACGATGACCATTATAACTTATACCATATCAGTACTGTCACCTAACTTGGGAGTATGTATTTTTTTATTGTTTGAAAATTGGTATTGTCATTTCTTTTATTCAAAACACAGCAGACCGTACCAATTTTTGTATTTTTTTTTTTTTTTTGAAAAATTGAGTACAATCTATTCTAGGACTTCAATACAATTAAACGATATATTATAATATAAAGGTTATATCTTTAGAAAATAAATCAGGCAGGTGACCGTGTTTGTTCAGACTTTTTTTCTGATTGTATGTAATATTTGTAATCATTTATCATCATTGCGTTCAATGGCATCTCAAACATAAATTAATTCATTTGGCACTCAGCCAGGTTAATTAACAAAGTTGTCGGTATCTAAAGTGTGGACTTATATCAGATTATTTTTACTTATTCATAATGGCTAGCAAAAATTTAATTCGTGCAAATATTTAACGTGTAAAGGATATTTGAATAAAAATTGGCTTTCATGCATTCTAGACTGCTTGAAAAAAACAATTATGATTGGCACAAATTAAACTGAATTTGAACGTGTAAACGATTATTGGAGGTTTGTTCAAATATCAAGGTGATTTGCGATATTTAAGTATCACATGATTACGAGTTAAATTTATAGTTTAATTTACAGTTAATAAATAGAAAAAATGTCTTCGGGAAATCCATGCATTCCTTAATAGAAAAATTTATAAGAATAAAGACTATAAAACAATTATCTTTTACAAAATAAATGTGATTACGTACTTTTTGATACTGAAATAAAAAAAAAAATCTAATCGTTAATATTACAAAATGTTTATAATATTGTTCTACTATAAGTACATTCATTCATGGATAATATAAATATTGTAGTCTTAAGCTATATATATTATAAACATGTAAGATTCATCTAATATAAGTATAGTATAAAAAACTAATTATAAAAAATAAAAAAGAATTTACCTATTTTAGCTAGAATTAAATTCCAATTATAAATTATAATTTTAATTATAAAACGTTTGTAATATATTGTTATGATAAAAGAGGAACATTCTGTAATTTCTTTGAAAAGTTCTCAATAAATTTATAGAATGTTAGGCAGGTACTTAGAGAATGAGTAGTTTTTGGTAAAAATAAAAAAAACAATCTAAATTCGATCATAATTTGTATAGTAATTGGATAATTTATTTATAATTACCTAATGATTTATTAATGATTTATTAACCCGAACTTGATGCATTTGCATATTTTTTTCTATTAAACCCAAGAAATTATAGCTACACATAGAGTAGCTGTCCTAATTACTATGTATACGAGAAAATTCACCATCACCTATAATTTATAGACTTTATGACGTCAAAGCTCTAAACAGTATTACAGATTTAAAATAGTTTCTTATGATTTCCAATTGATAAACAAACAATCATGTCAGAAGGAAAATATTGCCTATGTAAATTCATCAAGAAACTTTCAAACAACAATAAACTATAAATATCAATGAAATAAAAAACACAAAAAATGTTTCTTACCGACCAAATCACCTGGAAAATAATAATTATAAAAATATAAAGTTTTAATTTTTTTTTTTTAAATTGTTCGTGAAGCCCGGCAACTATGGCCATTAGGTGTTTGTTTTGGTTTGTAGGGGAGGTTAGGTGTAACATGTTGTGAAAGTTATTTGTAGGCATACGTTGAGTAATCGTTCCGTGTGTCTCCTAAGTATTTTACGTGGTTTGAAAAGATCTCTCCCGTAAATCACAACTGATTTTACACGCCATTGGTGGTCAACGTTGGTTAGTTTTCACATTCACATTGAAGCAAATGTAAACAGCACAGACACGTCGTCTCAATAATTATTGTTCATGTTATCAAATAGTTCTCCCGGGTTTTAATTCGTATGATGGTATCTTCGTAGCCTTTAGAAATACCGTTTTAGTATGACGTGAAATGTGTATGTAATGTAAACTAACATTACAATATGAAGTATATATAAAAATAATTTAAAAAAAAAAATCGATTGAGACCCTTTTGGTTCTAAGCACATGCAATTAGTTAATAAAAATTTAATATTTCAAACAAATAAAATTATAAAACTACTAATTCATTTTAAATAAAATAATGTTTACGTACTACACCACTCTAAAAAAAAGAAATGGTTAAAATGTTATTGTTACTAATATAATTTATAAAATATGATAACTTAGGTTCATTATGATTTATGAATTATTAAAAGTTAAAAATATTCGGTAGAAAACTATTTTTATAATTTGGCATGTGGCAACTAATTTTGTTTAAAGTGTCTAACAGTTAATGGATTCATAAAGGATAACGATTAATTTACAAATATTATGAGAGGAACATTTTTAAGTTGTTAGGAATGAATAAATAAAAAAATCGATAGGTACTTTATCATTAAGTACCTACCTATCGATTATAAATATTAAAAATAAATAAATAACATACGTTCTCGTACTGTAAATAATAATGTTTAATAATAGATTATAATTTTCGGGCATATTTATATATTATCATGAATTTACTAAAAACGCTAGATTTTGAGAAAAATAAAATTTTTTAGATTCTCATAAATTATTATTCAAAACTTTAATAATTAATTTCTCATATTAAATATTGTGCAGTACCTATACAAACAAATAAATTAAAACTACGTCCTGATCAAAACGATATGTGGACACGTACAAGTGTAAAACTATAATTATAGGTACTCGTGGACAAGAACAAATAATAGGTATTTTCACTCTTATTAAAACAAGATAGAAAGATTAAATTTTTCTGAAGTGATCCATACAAACTCATTTCAATAACATTTTTCAATCTTAAACGGTATAATGAAAATGTGTTTTCTATATAGGCATTAACATAAGTTATACATTCATAATAATTAAGCAAAAATGTGAAGCTATAGTGAACGTTACACGTTATTCGTATTTTTGTTTGTCAAGGTGAAAATTTATTTTGTGAATTTTGAAATTTCAAATTGATATGAACTTCATCAAAAACACAAACATTTTTCAATTATAATATGGGTCTGGTCAGAATCTAAAAATTCAAAATTCAAGTTCCACGCTAAACAACTTTATTATGTATTTACATTCTACTTCTTAAATATTATGAATAAATAAATATAACGTACTTGCAAATGCTGTAAATAACAATGAATAAAAATAGAGTAAAATAGATTATAGGCATATTTATATACAGCATTATATTATGTAATATATAAAAGTCTTTCTGTTGTTATAAAATGTTATTTTCAAATTTAATACCTAATAAGTTTATTATATTAAATATGCGGCACAGTATATCTAACAAATAAATAAAAACTATGATTTTTAAAAAATCAAAACGATATTATATGAACAAGTACATCTGCAGATGTAGGTTGGTCATTGGGGACAAGAACGATGTTTAGTGTAGCCTGAGGTATAGTCATCCCTCTTATTAAGACAAGATAGAAAGATAATGTTGTTCTGAAGAGTGAAGTGACCTATAACAACCAGTTATATTGTAGGGTACTTGATGATTGTGAAGCACCATCCGATAGATTGAACTTGTGATTGTATCTACTAAAAAGATTGAAGGAGTCACGGATAAATAACCAAAATTGCATGCGCAATTAACGTTTCAGAAGCGACAGTATGACAACGCCGACGTCCAATATATAGGCAATTCAACACACAGCCCAACGATGTGACGGTGAGTAGCAACTAGAAATGACGCGACGATGCACAACAAGGAACCAAAACGCACCGAAAAACGAGGGTGTGAAGGATACAATTTAAACAATGGGAAAGAAAACTATGCAGTCTAAGTGTATGGAGGTGGAACTCTCTGTGGTCGAATCGGTATGGTGCAATGACCTCAGAGCTCACAACAGTTGGATACAATCTTACAACTAACTTGTGCTACAGAAGTATGTCCAGTTGTCACGATATCCATTAAACGATTCAGAATTTCCACGCATTAATGACTGAGGTGGAAGTATATATGGTTAGCCGATCTACAGTGTATTGCACCTGGACAACCTGGGTGGCCACTCACACAACGCACAATGGTTGCTGGTGGACTTACGTTAATGAAGAATGATGTCAATAATTTAAATAAATAATTTAACAAAAATATAGGTATTATAAACGGAATCAAATAAATAAGTACTCACCAAATTGTAAACGGTATTATATGATTTATTGGATTTCGTTGTATAAATTATCTGCAGATTCAGTATCCGCAAGACCAGATAGAATTACAATGATTATTGTGTCATCTTACTGATGACGACAATGATAAAATAATGTAACGTGTATATAAAAATGAATACAAACGAAACTTGGGAGCTGTCTTAATAACGAGCGTCCCCAGCACACACACCCGCGCAACACGATAGTAGTATATACGAACTCTTTTTGGTTATGTTAACACAACATAAAAAGAAATAAAATAAAAAATATATAAACTATGGCGGTGTTTACATTGATTTATCAAAGACATTAGAAATACGTTTGAATAGAATGGATCATGTGTTTAATGCATAAGAAGAGACGGTGAAGAGCGGGGAGAAAAGAGTTGTCCATTGTGCGTGCTGTACGTGGTCACCGCTACAGTTTTAGTGACGGAAATGCTGACGACAACAGCATGAACATATATGAAATAATAAAAATGTATCTTCTTTAGAAAGACATTCACATAAGTTATACATTTATAATTATATAGCAAAAATGTGAAACTGTGAACGTCACACGTCATTTGTTTTTTCGTTAGTCGAGTTGGTGATAACACTAGTAAATAATTATTTAATGAATTTTAAAAATTAATAATGTATTTTTAGTCTTGTCATATGAGATGATTAGCGTTATCAAACCCATCAGATTCCTGCCAGGGACCGTATAACTTGGTCAAATGAAAAAAAATTGAACGACCATTTTCTTTTTACAAGTATTACATTTTTAGTTCACAATATTATGGCGTTGCAAGGGTCAACAATTTAAGTCATTGTTCTGTAACTTGTCTGAAGATAATCATTTAAGATAATATTATAATGGCATAAAAGGTTTTAGGGATCCCAAATGGCTCCCGTCTATTGTTTGCTTATTTCCAAACGGCTACAGTTTTTAAAAAGGTTTTACGAACAGTTAAATTCTCAATCAGCTCCTGTCAAAAAAAAATGTATAAACAGGTGCAATTGTATAATTGTAAACTCTACAATAATTATTCGACATATGCACGTCTGTCTTCCAAAACAGCATACATAATAATTGTACAATGTTACTACGCTCCTCGTTATGATGTTATATAGTACATACAATTCCTGTTTACATATCATATTTTTAATTTTAATAACGGAATACTGAAAATATAGGATGTATTGATAACATCGGAAAAACAGAAACATCGAACTATGGCTAATCTGAAATATTTATGATGTGTCGATAACAATTTAATCGGATATGCGATATGGCACATAATCGTATCAGCTAACCTAACCTCAGTAACCTACGGAAAAGCTTATTCAGCGTTGTCTGATCACTTAAATCCAGAAGTTGTTTTCGTAGATTTTGAAGAAGCTATTCACTCTGCATTTTGAAAAACGTGGCCATCGGTAAAAATAAATGGGTGTAGATTCCATTTGGGTCAAAATTAGTGGCAAATAATTCAGGTTTGCTTCAGAATTCAGGGACAAAGATTCTAAAATCAGAAGAGCGCTGAAATATTTATTTGACCTTCCTTACCTACCACCGTCCGAAGTCTTGGATTGTTTCACGGATGATTTAATGACTATCAAACCAAAAGACGATAACGTAGATAAAGTTTTCAGCTATATTTTTGAAAATAATATAATGTCAGTTATTCGTTTTTCTCCTGAAATATGGGCTGAATGTTCATCTCCTCTTTCTTTGACCACAAATGGATGTAAAGCGTTCCACAATATATTCAACAAAGAATTCAATACTACTCATCCAAATATTTTTAAGGTTTTTGGCATACTAACCAATATACAACCTGAAACGCAAATTAAAGCTTGAAGTCATTTTACTACACCGAGATCGAAAAAAAAAACCAAAAGTTCGTAGAAAAAATTATTTACGAGTTTTCATCAAATAAAAGAGCACGAATGGGCTATATAAAAAAATTGTACATAACAAATTTACCCGATATATGATTTTTTCTTATATTATTATTTATACAAACTTTTTTTAAATTTTTAAATATTTTTTTAATGTTAAAAATTTTAAATTTTATATTACATTTTAGGTTTTTTTTTATAATTGAATTAATTTACTTGGTGTACACCATAACATTTTTAACCACACCTCTTTTGAGACAGTCCTAAGACTGTATAAAGTGGGAACGAATTTGTGTTGTGAAAAACCGGAGCCTTTTAGGAATTTACCTGTTTGTTAACCTTTTATGATAGGAGCCGTTTGGAAATCAACCTTTTTGTAAAACGGGAACCGTTTAGAGAAATGGGAGCCAAATGGAGTACCACCAAAAAATTAGGTTTGGTAAGAATTGGGTTGAGTAGTTAATCAACACATTCATCTATTCAAGAAAAGATTCTGAACAAACATCACTTCAAAACTGTACCTACACAACAATTTAAGATTTGTCATCGGGTAATTCCAGGAGAATTAAAAGTAAAAATATGGCAATAAACGAAAATTATACTTACAAATATTCGCTGTAAAAAAATATATAATATACCAAAGTTATGAATAATACAATTCGATACAATATGAAATTTATAGTTGTGTTCAATGTGATGACTCCTATTGGTTTTCTCTACATGAAGCTGCAGCTAATGCAAATTTCTGATGTGTGGATATGAAAAATATTAACTATGCGCATATTTAGAAGTGGATATTTAAAAATACCATTATTATTTCGTGTGCTTCATGTTTGAAGGGTATTTAATTTTGGGTTTAAGGAATCCACCTTATCTTCTATTCTGATATAAAAACATTATAAATAATAGCGATTGAAAATTTCATGTTGAACGTGATATTTTTGGAAAACAACTTTTCATACTAAAATTAAGACTATACGAAGAACATGTGCAATTATATTTCTGATCTTCAATGTATATTTTTATTTGTAAATGGACATTGAAGATATAATGAACGAAATAATTAATATTATAATATATATTCGCAAAATCGCACACACAATAAAATAAAATATTTTAATAAAAAAAATTGTTTAAAAAATATATTTACCAATGTTACCTAAAAAATATAATAATAATAAGCAATTTGCTAGGTACTAATAAAAATTATATAAAACTCAATTCAATATTTTTGATTAGAGGGAATTATTTTAAAAATGAATAATATCTATTTTTCAAATATGCTGGTACGAAAAGATTCCAAATCATCAATAAAAGTTAGACGTACAATCTGCATTATTAGTCACTATAGGTTTGTTGTATTATGTGGTTTGAGAAAAACCATACTTATTTAAAATAAATACAAAATAAGGGGCTGCGATTTTATTGTCATGATTAGAAATTGAATAGTAAAAAATAAAGACAATGGCGACGTATGATAGTTTTCATTTAAAAAGTACCTATCCTTTTTTTTATAATTTTTTGATGACAGTTTATCAATGAAAAATATATGCAACGTAGCACATAATATAGCTATTCTACTTTTCAAAATACATTAAAAACACAATAATTACGTACTTAATATTGCATCTAAATTAAAGATACAAATAGATTTACATTTAAAGGTAATTTGTATATTAATTTAATTAAAAATATTAAACAAGTTTAAAATTAATTATATGAATTAAAGTTGCTATTATCATCAATAAAACATTAGAAATAATGTTGTAGTAAACCCGAAAACTATTATATTATTTTAAATAAAATAGCGTAAAATAATAAATGATATATGTAGTATAATTTATGAGTCGTAATGTTGTAGGTATTAATATAAACCTAAATAACAGGAAGCGTAGATCAAAGGCGAAAACAACAAGTTGTTTTACTTTGTCACATAATAATGCAATTCGACATTACTAGGGAAGTAAAATTAGAATATACCCACTGTGCAATGGAATATTTCAGCGATGTTTTTACAACATTAATTTGGAACTTGTAATGTTACATTTCATGTTATATACGCGTAACTGCAATGTGTACGGAACTGCAAGAATAAAACTGGTTTCATCAGAAAAAAAGCTAATAGATTAATGGAAAAAAGTAATTTTAAGGACAGAACTATATACTCTAAGAATCTTATGGCTATTCATCAACATAAGGAAACTATTAAATTCGATAAAGTGATTTATGTAAGATCTGTAATTTTAGACGTTTCGAAAACTTTTATGTATGATTTTCATTATAATGTAATGACTAATGAAAAAGAAATATGGTAGAAAAATTAGTTCTTTATATTCGGATACAGATTCCTTGATATATGCTATTCAAACAATACATTTTATCGATGATTTAAAAAATGATTTATCACCATA
Source organism: Sitobion miscanthi (assembly GCA_008086715.1). NCBI lineage: Eukaryota > Metazoa > Arthropoda > Insecta > Hemiptera > Aphididae > Sitobion > Sitobion miscanthi. The sequence continues at coordinate 55,466 of SSSL01000210.1, forward strand.
TTTTGATACATCTAATTATCCTTAAGACCATTATTGCTTCAGTGAAATCCATAAAAGCCAACCAGGCTTTTTCAAGGATGAACTTAAATCAATAATTCTTAAAGAATTCGTTTCATTGAGACCACAATTATACGCTTATAAAACTATAGATTTCACGGTAGAAAGAAAAGCAAAAGGTGTATAAAAATATACAATAAAAAAACATATACGATTTATTGATTACATAAAGATATTAAATGCTTTTATTAACCATAGATCTGACCTAGAAAAGAGAAATTCGTCGCGTACGCAGAGACAGATGCAATGAAAGCTAAAAGAAAAATAGGTATGGGCTGTGAACGGAAACGTGAAATAAAAAAAAAATGGTATACTAGCAGCGAAGAAAAAAATAATCTCAAAGAAAAGGAATGGTGGTAAAAGTTTGATTTTAGCACCAAGACAGTTAGGAGGCGTATAATAACCTTTAATACCCATATTTGCAGGATTGTCAGCACTTGGTAGTTTGATATCTGGAGGTGCTAGTGTGTATAACGCGGTTCAAAATTCAAAGAGAAAAAAAGGTGATGGTTTGAATTCAAACAATAATTGGTTGAGAAAAAAACTGATTATCACGCTACCTGACAGACCGCTTTCGTCTCAAGATATTATAAAATATGTCGGAAAGTTGAAAATCAATCATTTCCATGGAGTCTTTTCACGTGATATTTTACCAAAAAGGGTTACCTGAAAGGTCAGGATCGAAAGTAGTGCAGTTACCACCAAATTTAATATATTACAAATTGAATAAAACAAAAATGTACAGCTAGTTGATCAAGATCATAATTTGATTGATAATTTTAGTGAGACATTGACAATTCTGTTACATATTAAACGTTACGAGTCTTGAGATGGGATTAAAATTCAATATAAACCCACTACTTCGGATCAGTTCAACTAGTCATAAGACAAAAGTGATACCGGTAATATCAAATAAAATGAAAAAATTGACGGCGAAAAAAATGTTTACAAGCTCTGGATTATTGATTAAAGCAAAATGCCTGAGAGTGATATTTTAGATATAACTTCACAGTATGAAACGGATTCTAAACTAATAAAAATTGAATATCATTCATATACACCGTATACTACATCATTTAATAATAACGATGAAATACGTATATCAATCCAGCAATCAGATGTTTATCCGTATCTATACGAAAGCTTTATTTTTTTGGAAGGAAAAGTTTCGGAAGCTGACTAAGTGAAACGATCTAATAACGGCTACTTGTATCTTTTCGAACAAATACGATTGGAAATCAATGGTATAGAAGTAGATAGCACGCGTGTTCTTGGAGTCACTAGCTCATTGAAAGGATACTTATCCGGTACAACGGACAACTATAATTGTTATGAAAATTTAGGCTGGAATTTTAAAAACGTAACACAATCAGCAAGGTTTTTTTGAAGACAATAGAAAAATATTAGTTAATTCTAGATTAGAATTAATACGAACTAGAAGTCATACTGATTTAAATGCGTTAAGTTTTAAAAGTGGTATAACTGCTTCTACAGGCAAAATCGTTTTAAACAAAATAGTCTGGAAAGTTCCACATATCACTGTTGACGATGGCGAAAGATTGAAATTATTGAAACTTATAGAAAAAGAAAAAAGTTTATTTATTCCTTTTAGATCTTTTGAAACTTTTGAATATCCTGAACTCGGAACCGCCAAAAAAGTTGTATGGAATCTGAAAACTGCTTCAAAATTAGAAAAACTGCGGTTTATCATAATTGGATTACAAAAAGAACGTAAAAATTCATTAGATAAAGATTGTAGTATATTTGATCATTGTAATCTAACAAACGTAAGAGTATTTCTGAACTCAATAGCTTATCCATACGATAATTTGAATTTAGATTTTGCAAAAAATAATTTCACCTTGTTATATGATATGTATACATCGTTACAAGAATCGTACTATGAAAAAAGTATTCGGAACCCGATATTGAGTCCATCTACTTTTCTTTCAAACGCACCAATTATAATCATCGATTCTTCGAAACAGAACGATTCGGCCACAGCTTCAGCAATTGGAAATTGAATCTTCAGAATCACTTACAGGTGTAACTGCTTATTGTTTATCAATGCATGATCGTATTGTAGAATATGTACCTTTTACTAGAGAATTAAGAAAACTTGCAAAAATATTTTTCTAGAATTGATATTATATAATTGTAAATAAAATAATATTTAATAAATAATATATTTATTTGTCAAATTGTTCTTTTATACTTAAAAAAGTAATTTAATATACTACTAAAAAAGGTTTTCAGAAATACACGGTGAAGTATGTAGAAATGTCTGCTTGAACTGATGAAATCTCCCTGGTTGATAAAAAAAAGGTGCTCAGAAAAGCCCGGTGGAGTATGTAGAAATGTCCACTTAAACTGAAGAAATCTCCCTGTAAAAAAGGTGCTCAGAAGGAACAAATCTATACAACTAACAAGATTATATCAATGCAACAATAATTGAACATAATATTTGTAGCATTGCATACATATGACATTAGAATATTCAAATAATATTACTTGAGGGAGGTTCGGAGTTACAATTTTTTAAACTATTTGTATACAATTTTTTCCTTAATTTTTTAATGAAGCAGATTATAAAATGTATAAATACTTACAGTCTTGTACCTCTATAAAGATAAAAGACAATAGTATATAACTTACATTAAATCAGTTCTTTTTTAGTAGACCAATCATTCTTTATGAGAGTTTTTTTCAGGGCTTGAACGTGATTGAAATAATTTTGGTTTCGATTTTATGTACCAGTTTTTAATTTTTTCGATTTCGGTTTTAATTTTTCAATACCAGTATTAGGTAATTTCGGTTTTGAAATTTTACGATTTCAGTTTCAACATAGCAATACCGGTATTAAGAAATTTCGGTTTCAGCTTCAGTTTTGAATACAAGTTTCTAAATTTTTCGGATTCAAGTTAGCAATATCGGTACAATATATTCAGTTTCGGTTTTGTATAATTTATATCATAACTAGGTATTAATAAAGCAATTAATAATTTTGCGAATAATGAAATGGTTATCAACATTATAATCATGATTTAAATTTTATTATGAGTATTAATTATGCGTATTAATGGAATTTACGTATGTAAAAACACGACAGTTAAAAAAAAAATAATAACGGTTTCAAATTTTTTCAGATTTCGGTTTTGAACTTAATACCGATTTCCAATTTTTTACATTTTTGATTTTGAATTTAATACTGATATCCAATTTTTTCCGGTTTCGGTTTTGACTTTAATATCGGTATTCAATTTTTTCGGTTTTAGTTTCGGTTTTAAATCGGTTTATACCGGTTTCTGAAATCGGTTTTGGAAACGGTTTCAAGCCCTGGTTTTTTTTACATATAATTTTGTTTTTTTCATACGTTTTAGAACAATAAGTGGTAGTAAATCACCCATACTTCGGAATGTCTAATTTTATTTTTTATACGTGTACCTATCAACTAGTTGGTAAATTATCTAGGCTTTATAGGAACTTAATATTCAATTTTAAGACATAAAAATGAAATTTTTTTTTAAAACTCCATATGAAATTATGGCATAACATTTGTATTTATTTTGGGCACATGTGATTATAAATGAAAAATTGTTTCTAAACCTATAAATTCAACCATTTTTTCAAAATTACAATCGAACTTTGAGAAGTATGTTTTATTTTCTGCCACTTTTAGTAGTTTTTAAATATGCAAAAAAAAATGTATTCCATTTTTTCACATGTTCGAGAGTTGCATACAGATCCGGTAATGGGGCCCGAATGTTAATTTACTACTCACATATTATAGACAGCTCAAATATTTATGTCATGTGAATTGCCTATATATTACTCCTTAAAACGAGATATGCTATTAGAGCCCTCTAATAATTAATCTAAATATTTTGAAAATGAAATTGTCATGGTGTAAAGTAATTTATAAAAACCCGTATACCTAGAGGCAAACAATGTCATGTCCCAACTAATAACATTTTTGAAATTTCAACAAAATAAGTAAAATCATAAGTATTCTTTTAAGGGGTATCAATTATATGGACAATTATATTATGAAAATTAATTTTATTTCAATAATATGGTTTATTGGTTGGTCTGAAAGTAAAAACACCTATTATCAATATTTTCGAAGAGAAGTTAATCTTCTAAAAATGCCTGAAATCAGAAATAATTTTGCATTTGTATATTTTATATGTTTATGTCGTATATTGTAGCAGCCA
>SSSL01000256.1:0-74158 GCA_008086715.1 Sitobion miscanthi
AAATGGTAATACCTTAATTTAGTTAAATAAATCTATAATAAAACATATTTATAACAATGATATTATTTAATTACTTATTAAAATCAAAATTGAGATTGTTCACATTACGAAGCATTCTGTGCAAGGGGTGATTATGTCCATATAATGTATTGTGGGTTGGAACTTGGAAGAGTGCGTGATTTCTGGAGAAGAAGGAAGGCATACGAAAACATATTTTAGAGAGGAGATCGGGTGCATCAATGGTGCCACCTAGGAGCGAGGTTATAAAGCGCTCATCAGCATCTTGTCGACGAGTATTGGTATTCCCAGGTTGGAAAGCCGAGGAGTTGAACGTCGAGGAGAAATGAGTTGAAAACAGATTAGCTGATTCAGTTGGAGTATTTGAGGCAATATTACCGAGATGGAGTGATGACGGAATTGGAGGTTTATGTTTTAGATTAATTACAAATTTCCAGAATTTGGAGGGGGAAGATGATAGGGCCTCCTCGGTATGCCTATATGAGCAGAGTAATCAACTTTTGACTGACGTTTACATTTTGCTCTATATTCAGAGAAAACAAGATAATCAGATATCGACTTGGTTCGCTTATAAACTGCATGGGCTTTCTTCTTGGTTATTATAAGATTTTTGAGAATGGTGGATGTCCATTTAGGAAATTTAGAAGGTGAAAAACCTTTGATGGGAACAAACTTATTTATAGACCTTAGAAGTGCATCGTTAAAGACAACAGCAGAATCATCAACAGAATAAAAGTATTTTCCCAATCAAACGATCCTAGATAATGGAGCATGGATTTAAAATCAGCCGATTTATAATCACGGTATTTATGTGTGTCTTGAGCAGTTATCGGAGTTGGAAATGGAAAAGATACAAACAATGTGTTTTATTTGATACTAATTATTGATTCAGGTGTAATTCTCTTAGCAATTTATTACGTAACAAGAAACATATTACAGTCAAAAGGTATTGTTGTGGATGACTAATATAAACAATAAAACAAATGTATTGACTACGAGAAAAAAGGAAGAAGGCAAGATAAAAAATCCACAATAATTGTAATTAGTTATTCAGGAATCAAGATTTTTGATCCAATGAACTAAATTTTATTGACATTTATAGAAAAAAAACGATGATTGGAACACGATTCTATACTTTCTTCACGGAAAAAAGGATATTCAACATAATTTGTCATTCAGGAAATATTTGATCTGGATAATAAATTATAAATAATTATCATCACCCATAATGATCTTGTTCAAAGTACCTATTATGTAGGTATTAAATAATGTTTAATTGGTGTTTTTTTTACTATACAGAAATGGAAATTTACAAATACAAAAATCACCAAACAGTCAAGTTCTATAATTATAATGAAGATTATTATTTTAAATACAAATATAGGTAAAACTAATATTGTTAATTAGTATTCGAGCTGTGACATTCTTACTTTATAAATAACATATTTTTTTTATAAGTTAAGATTATAAAAAAGTTTATCTTAATACACAATTTATTACATTAATATAAACTGATCTAATAGGGATTTCGTTTACCGAATTCACTGTTACATTTAAACATTTTTTTTAATTTTTACTTAATAAACTACATTAATACATTATTACCTATCACTCATTTTGTATTTGAATTTCAGTACGGTTTAAATAAGTATATTATAAAATTAAGAAACATTAGAACTTTTATCGAAATATTAAATTAAAATTTTACCTATGCATGTTGTCCATAAAAAAAATTATAAGTTAAAAATTACGAGGATAAAAAATAGTAAAGAGTCATTTTATCATATAAAAATTTGTTTTATATGTCATTTACCATATTTATCAAATTACCTCCAATAATTTACCCATAAAAATATTCTTAGATATGTTAATTCTTTTTGAGACAGTGATTCCTCAAGTTTTACATTCAAATTATGTCATTTTTCATTATAATTATAACTGTCTTGGTAACTATGTTATTTTATTTTTATAATTACAAATAAATAATTCATTAGCATTGAGTTGTTGAGTACTTGAGTTGTTTATTATTGTTTTTTATTTATCAAGTATTTTGTTTTTACTGTTGAGTACCAAACTAAATGTTTTTGTAATATATTATTACCGTACAAACTATAACAAGTGGTGAAGGGGTCTGTATTGATTTTATAAATTTAGCCCCCCCCCCCCCAATCAGTTGTCCAAATTGCGCCTATGGTACGAAGTACCTTTTAGGTGTATATAAGTCATATTATATATTTTAATATTGATATAGTTACATGTATAAAACCAATTTACCGATTGTTTTATATTATAAAAATAGATAACTCCTTTATGAGGACTATTCTCATCAATCAAGAACATTGTGAAAGAATACTTTGACACATCTTCCAGTATATACGATACAGATATACACTGTTGAATTGTATTTCTTTGTTTCCATCTGATTATGAATAATTCTGAATTGTTGTTAGCTTTCCACAATAACAAATTATAATCGGAGAACTTTGAGACTTCTGCATTATCTGTAACAGTAGGTCTTTCAGTACTTGGTTCAAAGTCAAAAAAGTTAAGTTATTTAAAAAATATACAAATCAATGAAAAATAACGACAACTGAACTTTTTAAAAGAATATTTAAAGATATTTTTTATAAGTTTGTTGGATTTTGGATTACATGAAATGCCCAATCAATAAATGTAATAAATTGTGTTTTATATCAAAGATTTTTAAATAAAAAGTGGGAATTTAGAATAAATTTGGTCTTGTTTTTTTTTATAGTTTATTTGTTCAATGTTAATATAGTTTATATTTTTTTATAATTTTAACAAAGAATTCAATATAGAATGCGCCATAGAGAATGTCGAAATGGCCCATTCTTCGACGTTGTACTCAATTTCATTTCGCCTGAGAATATTGGTCGGATACTTGTTGTCTGCTATAAATTCTAAACTTTTCTAATCGGAACTTAGAATTAATTCATCAAACTCAATTGGCATACCAATAGCATTAGTTCTCAAATGAATTTTCACATCATTGCAACCGGAACATCTAGAAATATTATTATTGAAAGAATTCCCTGAAAACAGGCCAATTTCTAGGTTAAATTTAGTTAATATGTTTAAAATACCATATGTTATAACTAAATATTTACTATTGCCTTCTTCGCCAGTAGTATACTCTGACTGTGTCTTATAAATCGCTGTGACATCGTAGTCATCTGAGACAAAAAATAAACGAAAAAAATTAGTTCAACAGTGCAAACACACAAACACGCATAAGTAATATAATAAAGGTAATATATATCACTAAAGTACTATGGGTAGTGTATTTTTAATGTAAATTTTAAAAAATTTACCTGTTTGGGATTTGTATTTAACGATGAAATTATCTGCAGCTAATCCATCGACAACGAAAATCTCTAAAATCAGTACTGTGACGCTTTTTGCTATCATTGTATTTTTGAAACCGTTTTAATCGTTACTCTAACATAAAATGCACATCGTTTGATTGCTGTATACCTTCAACAGATTAACGCCACATCCGACAACGAACACAAACTGAATAAAATCACGGCAACTAGATTAATGTAATATATGAATTTGGAATTGTCTGCAATAGTTTCTGTAAATAACCCTGGTTATATTATTACGATTTCGATCCGTTTCGTGCACGTACTGAATTAATAATAATGATAATTATAATGATCTATTTCACCTACGCAAAGGTGTTGGAGATGATGGCTAGCAATTAATGTCCCTTCCTTTTATATTATGCTTCGTAAAGTTATTGAAAATATGGAACTATTAAAGCGCCTGGCTGCTGTTTAATTTTAATAAATTTTAAAATTATTTAAGGATGTCATTTAATTATTCTGGTAAATGTTTGAAATTTGTAAATTGTGTGTATAAATTATTTTGTTTAAACCTTTTTTATAATAGCCAATAGGTTTACTCGCAATAACATTATAGTATAAAAGTATAATACACATAGTCATTATAATATGGTGACAATTATTATATAGATATGTATAGTGTTTCCCTCCGCACTTAATTTGAGGTTTACGATAACGTTTCGATGCAAATCCTCGCTATTTTAGTCCGAGGTTCGATTTCTAGGTCAGCCGTTATCAGTCTTATCGAGTCTGAGTTTCATTGTGTTTCGAAAATATATTATTTTAATTAGTTTATATATTAATATAAATTTAATATGAACTATATGAACTTTTTGAACATTCGACGGTGATATAATTTTTCATTTATACGAAATGGACTTTGATCCTCTTTTAGTTAACTCAAGTCTCAATTATAGTTATTAGATGATTCGAGCAATATGGATAGTAAGTTATTATTAATTCTAAATTCTAATATTGTATTGTTCATTTGTACGCAGATTAAAACACACTGTTTCGGCTGATGGGTAATAAATATATAAAATTACTTTTCTTGGTACGACGTCTAAACCACAATACTAAAATAACGACGAAAAAAACAGCTTGGCAAAACATAGCTTATGTTCAAAACGGCTAAAACTTCTTATTATACAATATACCTAATAGCTAATATATAGTAACAAATTCCAGCGGTACAACATTATTTAACATTTTAACTAGTAAGTAGTAAGAACTAAATAATTTAAAATAAAAATGTTAATAATAAAAAAAAAGCGGGTAAGTGGATGTCACTCTGTTGTACAGTAAGTTGCAAGTGGGTCAATGTTTAATAATAATGGATTGTATTAAACTCGAACTCAATGATATAATATCATTGTACAAGAAAAACGATTCTGAGCGGAAACGGTTTGTCAGCCTGGATATTTTATATTGTTATTATTTATTATATCCTGTAAGTTGAATTAATATTATAATATTATTATTTTTATTTTTATTCGTTTCTACGGCGATAAACAAAAGGTTAGAAATTAAAACCCCATTTTTAACAGTTTTTCATAATTTTTCGGTGATTTTTCCCATGGCATAACTATTGAGAAAATTGACCTCTTTAGAGGTACCATCTTGATCCAATTTGCTAAAAGATAAGGTACTATACCTGAAAATTTAATACAAGGCTCCTGATATATTTTTACAATGGCAGTTGAAAAATATTAAAAATACATAGGCACAATTTATTATTATAAGCATTTAAAGTTCGAATTTCGACTAAATTAATCAAGTTTAAAATTTAATTATTATGTTGTAGTCAAAAATGTATAAAATGTTCAACTTTTATAATATTATCTTATAGGATTGAACATTTAAAACAAGATTCCACGTAAATATGTTATTTATAAATTACTTTATTCACAATAATATCATACAAGGTAATACCATACTTGGTAATATACTAATATCATAGGCTGGTCTTCGTGCAGAATCGTTTTTCTTAAGCAATGATATTATGTCATTGAGTTCAAATTTAACACAATCCATTACAGTGACTTACTGTACAGCAGAGCGACACCCACTTGCCCACCTTTTTGTTATTGTTATTCCTATTTTCTACCGAATTTTTTAATTATCTGATCTGTATTTTGTTAGTTTTAATCATATATAAGCATCAGTGCATCACTAATCACTATTATAATATATTAAAATAATAATAATAATTTAATATTATAATAATGCAATTAGAAGTTAAAATAATTATTTGACTTATTTACGCAGTACAAAAAAAGTAGGTACTTATAAGTATACTATATATATTTATTCAATTTTTATCGCTGATGTCAGACGATGATAGTACAACAGCAATTACAATGATAACGACAACGAACATTATAGAATAACTGTAAGTTATGTATTATATTCTATGCAAAAAAACCGGATTGTATGCAGAAAAAAAAAATGTGTTTGTTGAAGAACATAACGAAACATAGTGGTTGGTACTGCTAATAAAATATACTGAGCCACCCTCTCCGTGTTCTTTAAAATTCCAAAATTTTACAACAAAACAAACTTATTCTAATATACAAGACAATCGGAAGGCGTGTTTAGTCCTACGGAATTGCAATTTGGGGTCTTGGCAAACAGCTCTCTCTGTAATATCAGTGAAATTCAGTAATTCCAATCTATCACACCAAGGATACTATAAGGCAAGATTAATTCTTACCGATTGGCGTTTATTAAAATAACAACATATAAAATATGTAAAAACAACTATACTGGACCAGCCCAAATAGTTTGTAATTGTTTCCCCAAAATGTAAATACATTACATATAAGTATATTATAATACACTATTATTTTTCTTATCATCATACTCCCAAAAAACACATTACCTACGCATTGTAAAACGGAAATTGTATAGAAACCTATTAATTGAATTAAGAGGTGTAAGTTGTTACCAATGGATGATTTCCTCATCATGTTGTCCATGCCTCGTATTATCTATTAATTTACGAGATTTGCCTATTGTCATTAGAGAAAAAAAGATAAATACCTATTGTGGCCTGCGGCCTGTAGGTATATATCGGTTGCCTGTTGGCTATTTTACGAATAAATAATAATAATATGTACTTTTACCGGTTCTACGATAATTTGATTGAAATTTTTCAATTTTTTTTTCTCCATACCACGAAGTTTATTATTATTTAGCGTTATGATTTCGGTGTGTGTTTTTTTCCGGCTAGGGAATCCCGCCGCACGAGGTTGTGCACTTGTGTCAGACGGCGGAGAAAGTGATCCCGCCGCCCGCACGTCAGCTTACTTTCATATTTGAAGTGTTACTTAACCTTGTACGGGTACAGCGCACGCACACATTAAATACTTGTATTATTATTATTAATAATAATAATATAATAATATGTTGTGCGGACCATCGTGAAATTTCAACGCACCGGTCGATGCAGAGTTTGCAATAAACATTAGGTATGGTGAATTATACTATTATGTTTAATAACAATATATCTTTAATAGCTGTGGCGTGAACTTATATATATATATATATATTACACAGTTAAGTGGTCGACCACTATAATAATTTAGTAATATTAAATTATATATGTAGGTATTATTGCACTCTCGTCTAGTTCTCTTTAACGGTTTCGTAACGTTATCCATCAAGACGTGTCAAAATCAATGGCACGCCAGGACGACCGTCCACTTATCGACAAATGTTATTTTTAAAAACTTGAAATTTTTTAATAAGTATTGATATACAAGATATAACATTATACAAATTACAAACCACTATAGGTACAGGGAACGACTGTTACTTGTATAATATGTAAATTTATCGTCTCTAGGTGTATACAATTATATTTGTCCTAGTCTAACACTGACATCATACAAAAATGTAATAAAAGAGTATACTAGTATTATATGTAGCTTAATGGAAGCCCAATCACTAAACAATGTATCTTATCTACATCCTGCAGAGCGTAGGTAGGATGATTATGTGAGATTGTCTTAGATTATAGACTCTAAAATACATTCTAAATGGTCCATATAATATGGTGGCCCGTGATAGAACCGATGATCTAATAAGGTGCACATCACGAGTTAAGATAATATTATTAGGATAAATAATCATGGTGGACCGCTTTAACCATCCGTGTTTGTTGATTTCCAAACGGCTCTGATATAATTCTTTATAATTTATTTGTCATATAACATTTTAAAAACCATAAGACATTTTCAATTTATCATTTATGATACTTATGATTTGTGTATAACGCCAATTTTTCTAATTTACTTTGCATATACAATGTATAAAACACCAACAAAGTTTCTACCACACATATTTTGATTGAAGGAATTTGTGTTGTCAAAAACAGGAGCCGTCTAGGAGTCGATGTATTTGTACAACAGGAGTTGATTGAAAATTTACATTTTTGTAAGACGGGCGCCGTTTGCGAAAATCGGGTACCAAATGACCTGTATAGCCTAGTGTACCACACTATTTTAATAATAATTATCTAATAACTAATAAATGGAAAAAAGGATAGATTATTAATTAATAATAGTGGTCCTTGAAACCGTTTTGCCGTATTTTATTTTTTTAGCATAAAATACAATAAATAGTTCGCCACATTAAAAAAAAAAATATTAAGTTAATCTTTGTGTAAAAAAATATTTATAAATTTCAATGACAGTATACGTAACTTATAGAGAGATCAAAGCGGGTACTTAAGTACCTACATAAAGTGCTAAGTTTACATTAGTTTTGACAAAATATAGTGAGGAGGTATTGAATTTAAAATACAAAATATCGAACTACCTAATCGCAATAGAAAATAAAGATCTGTAATTTGTTATGAATAATAGTATTGTCATAATTTCCAAATGTCCACACGCACACGTCTTTATAGGTTAGGTTATACACTTGAACACGCCAATCATTATTGCAATAGTCGTGTCAATAGAAAAAAATACGTAATTTCCTCAAGTGCTGCAGTAATTATTATTTGCATCTTGCTGTATATTTGCTGTATAGCGTAATATACAACGCGTGACGAGAAAATTACGTGTAAACATTACGTCTGCGGGACGTATGTCAATGGACAATATTATATCCGCGGGCTTGGAACATTGTCGTCGCCAACGTAATCAAATATAATAATATTATTTCATCGGTTATCATTTATGTGTGGCATTATTAATTATATCAGGTCGACTATATTATAATGTAGACACCACCGAGACATCTCTGTACACCCGCGGTGTATGTATCGATAATTTTTTTTTGTTTTTCGACGATGATGTAATCAAATAATATCAGTCTCGTATAGTTCTGAACTACAGTGGTTAGGTTAGGTTATATAATATAGCTGCAGTTACTATAATATAAACTCCCTGGACCCCCCTCAGATACTGCCTCAATTCATATGGTTTTTTATTAAATATTTACTATCTAATATTTTTGTTCATATTTGTGTTTACTCTCAAAGTCTTGAACTATGATTATCATTTAACAATATACGGTAAAAAGTAATTAATATTACACAAATAAACGCGTGGTTTACATTAGGTGTTAAGTTAGGGAGTGCTAAATTAATTTAGGTTACACGGACTTTTGTTGAACTATGCTACATGCTCATTTATAATAATAGAGTTTATAAATTATTTAATACAAATTATTCACCGTTTAAAGTGCGTTACTTATATCGAGTTAAATGACGTACATGATTATATAAAACCATATATATTACATTATTACAATATAGGTAACAAATAAATATGGGTTTGTAGTTAGCGTTTCTCGATTGGGAACAATTTGCATTGATTGACAAAAATTAGCGCTGGAAATTTCTAAAGGGGGGTATAACCCATAGAGTAAGACTTATTATTTGGTATAACCGCATACCTAACATATTTTCTAGCGTATAGGTACAAAACCGTATGGAATTTAAAAATAATAAAATGTGTAAGAGAAAACAGATTGTACATTTTGACATAATTTTAAAATTAAAATAACAGATATATCTGTACGTCATGTACAATAGAAAAAATGTACCTACCAACATATCTGATCTATATATTATATATTTAGAGTGGTTCTTTTATGGACGAACACTAATAATTACAACAACTTTTAACATATTTCATCATTTATGAAGATATTTGTTATCGTTATTAGTGTTATACGTTAGTCCAACTAACAGCGATCGGTTAAATTTATTATCTACAATATTTGTTTTTATTTACTGTTAAAACTCAGAATTCTGTGATTACAAATATTATTATTTTGTGGACCATAAATTTTAAGAGAAGTATACAAAAATGCGTTTTAAAAAATGATTGCGAGAAGCATTCCTTTGAAAATGGTATGCGTACAAAATCGTCAATGTCACTGTAAAATTAAATAGGCTGCATAGTGCATATATGACATTATTCACATATATCGCAAAAATTCACTCCTAACGTATTATTATACTACAATTATATAAAAAAATATTTTCAGAAGTTTTTGAAATAATGAGTGTTTTTTGATAAAATAATCACTCAACATAATAATGTATGCTATATTATACGATATACCTACCTAGGTACCTATGTCCTATTCATATTTTTAACTATATTATGTTTGTAGCTTGTACATACATATTATATTTTGCAGCTTATATAAATATTTTAACTACCTATATCTAACTCTCTCTATTCTCCCATCAAAAAAAAAAAAAAACGGCAATAATATATTTAATAATATTAATATATTCATATAATTCGATATCCTGTTTTAGGCAAAACTACTGATGAATTTTTTAGAAGATACTATTTACCATCTGTGTCTATGTTCTAATGTACATAATACTATTGTATAAGGAAATTTATGAACCACGTGCATGAAGATCAGTTTCGAAATAATTCTTAATTAATAGTTTGATACTTTTTACACAATGCCTACGAACCTATGAAGGGGCTAAAATTAAAATTCATTTAAAATCTATGTAAAATGTCCACAACGTTTTTGTATAATGAACGACTGTTAAAAATATTATTATTCTTAAGCATACTTTTATGTAAAGGCGCAAATTAATCACCCAGTGTTCGCAACTAAAATACTTAGTAAATAAGTATTGATTACTTTTTAGTATAATATAAGGATTCCCACCAAGTAAATATTATATACTGTCACAATTTTAGATCCTTAGCGGAGCGATGAATGTATTGATTTTACAATAATATGTGTTTTTTTGAATTATTTTTCGGGTCCGTCACCTTTTAGAACAGTAAAACTGCTTCGATTTTCTTTAACAGTATCTTGTTCGATGGGAAAGTGAATCTTCATAGTGTATTGGGGAGTTAAAAATTTAAAACTCACACTAGTTTTCAAAAGCACCGGGAAAAACGGGAATTTCGACAAAATCGATTTTGGATTTTGGTATAACTTTAAAACAAATGACCTTTGATACATGAAATTTTCACTGGTTGTTTATATTAGCATTTTATATACACAATAAAATTTTCAAAATATTTTATTATTTTAACTTGTCTTGAACTATTAACGGACAATTTCAAATTTCAATTTCTTATGTTTTTTTTTTAAATATCAGTACAATTTTATTTTCGCGTCAATAAGCGTCAAAATGTAATACAAGGCTCTAGATATATTGTTTAAATAGCAGTAGAAAAATATTAAAAATACATAGGCACAATTTTTTTTATAAGTATTTAAAGTTTGATTTTTGACAACATTTATCAAATTTTAAATTTTAAAATTATTTTGTAGTTAAAAATTTATAAAATGTTCAACTTTTATAGTTAAGGATTTAAAACTTACATCAAGGTTTCACGTAAGTAGGTTATTCTGTAATAAAAAAATCTGAAAAATATAAAACCACAGTTTTTTTTTTTATAGTTGTTTTATCTTCAAATTCGGAAGGAATTACATATTAAATAATCAAGAATAACAATTTTAGTTATTTTGTAGTATTAATTTAACTTGCCTGCTACCGTATTAACAATAAATAGTAACAATATAAATATAATATAATAAATCCACACTGACAAACCGCCACCGCTCAGAATCGTTTATCAAATACAATGATATTCTATCATTGAATTAAAATTTAATACAGTGACCCGCTTGTAACCTACTGTACAACACAGCGACATCCACTTACCCACCTTTATTAAATTAGGAATATTGTTTTAATTGTTGAGAATCATTTAGCATGACGTCCCCACAGAGTACCTAGGGAATTCTCTATATCTTCCAAAATATTTGTTTCTTTTTACTTATATTTTACAAAGACAATTGTAAATTTGTTAAAACAAAGTCTTTTGATGGTCATCATATTATAATAATTTTAATCTATACAAAAAATGTAATGTTAATTAGCATAAAATGTAATGATTCATTTATTTAATTCATGTTTATGTACAGTTATGGTGTATTTTACGTTTTCATTAATATAATATTGATATATTATATTTTTTAACTTTTATATTTTTGAAGCATTATTTCTGAATATTATTTTTTCTAGTTTTTGAGTTTTATATTTAAATGGTTCATTAAAATTGTTTATTTAAATACAGGGTTTTGTTTGTATTATTCTTTACTAGTAATTTGTTGATGACAGGATATATTCAAATGAGTTGAATAATGTATTTTTGTACATGGAAAGCAAGACTTGAAAAAATTAATTAGATTATATATTATAATACACGTATAATCTATTGTACAGCGGTGCATAACATAAATATATTTTTGTAATACAAAACAAGTACCTATGTCATACGTATATACAATAAAAATATAATAATGATCGTATTATATTATAAATTATAAAATAGTTCACTTTACGGGGTGCCGCCACTAGGCAACTTCCCTTTCATGGCCAATCAATCATCATCACATTTACTTAATGTATAACTTGTAAATACAGATTGTAAAAACTATGTTTTGTCCAATAAAAAAAAAAATAAAAAATAGTCTACTAGAAGCGCTAGTCTGGTTTAAATCCAATGCCGTCTCATCATAGCTCGTTGGGCAACCATACTATCTTAAATCGTGGTAGGTACTAATGATAATAGTACCATGATAGTGGACTGAAAGATATTGGGGCTATGGGCTCTAGGGTCATTTGGAAATGTTGGTACCTAATTAATATTAATCTATCAGCATTTATAATTTGTAAAATTGGTCCAAGTATAATAAATACTAGGTCCAATATTCCATATATTTTATATTTTTTAAAACCATTTTTTAGGGTTATCCTTAGTACAAACATTTTAATTATCGAGAAGCTACACGTTTGATTTTTTAATCGGGTGCATAGAAAAATTAAAATTTTCAAAAAAATCATTCATTAAATAATTTACAGTAAAATAAAGTGATTCTTATTTGAAGTGGTGAGCATGTTTGGTAAATATATAATGTATGTCACTGATTTACAAAATAATAAAATTAATTTATCATTGATCACCCAATGATGCACATTATAAGGATCGTTGTGAATTGTGAGTATACAAACATCGGGGGCAACGTATCTGTAACTATATACCTATATGTTGTACTTTTTTCGAATCACGATTGGGAGTACAAATTTGAGATTTCTTATAAGATACTTACATAATTATCTTTCGACGGACCGTCATATCCGATTTGGGTATTATAACATATAATAATATATTAATATACAACAGGATGCCTGATAAATAATTAATGAAAATGCTCATTGCCTCACTGATTTGTGTAACTTCACGTCAAAAGTTAAAATATAATATTATATAGTGGATCTGATGCATCCGTGACGTATAATATCTATAATATGTTAGCATAATATAATATTGTGTAATATGTTATATAGTTACATGTTACGATTTTTACTTATCAACTTGATGGTTTAAGATGACAGTCTTCTGCTTCGATCAAAACACAAAACACATTCTATATTATACACTAGTGCACCTACTACTTTAGTATTTGTTTTATTATATCTGTTATTTACGCATATCTAAAGTTCACATACTGGATGCCCTTTAAAAGTTAATGTTTGTTTCGCGTATACATTTACCTATTTAGTTATCATGTAACCGCGATAATAATAAAATATTGTTAATTCAAATCACCATAGGTGAATTACACCTAGGCAGTAAAACAATAACAATCATCGTATGGCTGTGATTATTTACCAAGCAATGTACCGATGGCGGAAGTGTATAGGCGGTGGATTGAAAAGAAATAATATATATTTCCGCCAATACTTGTATATAATATAATATATAACAGGGGTGGCCAACATGACTATGTACGCGAGCCACATGTATTAATAAAATTATATCAAGAGCCAATTATCTAATCTGTACTTTTATACCACAAAAGTAATAAAGATAGCAAACAGCCGATAAACATAACAAATTACGAAATATCTCGAAATAGAACTCTTGGAGTTATTAGAAGATGAAGGTCTTAAGCAGTTTATAAACAATTGTCCTTCTATATTGGAATTTTAGAAGCATATTTCTATATTAAAATACCCAAATATTAAAAACTGTGCGGTAAAATTGATATCAATTTTTGGAACGACGTATTCATGTGAATCACTTTATTCAACAATGAAAATAATTAAGTCAAAATATCGTTCAAATTTGACTGATGATCATCTTACAGAATTACTAAGAACTGCTCTTACATCAATTCAACCAGATCTAAGAAGATTACTGAAAAAGTAGACACGAAAAAAATACCACGCAAACAAAATTAGCTTAATGTTTAATTTTTTAATTTATTATTCATATTAATTAATTTTTTTTTTTGTTTGATTTAATCTATATTCTATGTTCTAAGCCTTAAATAAATACAATAAAAATATTTTTTTATAAATGTATACAAAAAAAATTAAAATAATTTGGTTTTTGTAAATAAGACCGCGAGCCGCATACGACTGTGACGAGAGCCGCATGCGGCTCGCGAGCCGTGATTTGGCCACCCCTGATATATAATATAGATACAGTTAAAATGTGACCTTGTATAAGGCCTGCCAGTCTGATAAAATATAAACGGCGCAGACGATTGTATTATACGTATATATATATATTATCGTCTGGAACAGAACAAAAGTCCGTGGCCAACGTTTAAGTCCACGGTTACAAGTCAACAACTACAATGTATAGTTAGACATTTCGAAAATACATTTTATTCCAGACTTTTGAGTGCATGACTTTAAAATTTAAAATTTCACTTTTCGCGACATTTACCAAAGTCAAAAATAATAATTATAATTGTTGTATACAAACATGATTTTCATATACTAACATTAAATTAGTAAATTATAATAATATAAAATAATAAAAAATATGAATAAAAATAGTAATTACATATACCACTATATAGATAAGTACTTACCAATTATTTATACTTAACAATATTTAAATATTCATAACAGTTTTGTTCCTGATTCCTTTTTGTTATTTAATTATTTTAGAAATAATTTTTGTTTGTTTTGAAAATGTATAAAATATGATCATACTGAAATAATTATATCTGAATTATGCACTCGCGATCCAACGTTGGTTAGTTAGTTAGTTAGGACCTTAGTTTGGGAACCACTGATCTAATATCAATTGTGACATAGTGATTAGTGACGAAGTGACGACTGATTATTGTATATTTTGGGGACCGACTTACCGGTATTGGTGATTTTCATAATGAAACTCGTTAAAATGTCATACGCGTCGTTCGTGAATTTAACAGTCTTTACTTTTTATGTCTATGTTGATAGGCACTAAAACGCTGTGTAAGCGTACCCGTACTGCAAAATGCAAATGTATGTTGCATAATATAATATACGAGCGGATACCGAGAGAGAATAGAGAAATCTACGTATACCAGTATTTATAATATAGTAACATGATTTATCTAGACAATATTCGCCAAAAATACAGCTTCGGGTGTCGTGATTTTTGTTACACTGTAATATAATATGCATTAATGCGATTTGTTATAATATTTAAAACCCGCGCTTCTCTTCGCTGATTAACCTATCTGTAGGGATAAAAATCCCGACGTTCGGAGACAACAATTTTATCTGACGACAACCACGGTAGCGGTCGGCGGGAGAAGTAGGTGCCTACACGCACGTGCAATTTCACAATATTATATTATAATAACATAATAATAAAGTTTAAAGGCAATAATGGTATTTCGTAATAATTTCAAACGAACGTGATCGTATTTTTTCCGCAGAAAATTGTAGGTAGACCCAAAAAAATTATTTGCACGCATCGCAATATTCGTCGTCCAACGACCTAAGTTAGTTGCGCTAAACGGAAAAGAAAAAAAACGATTTCTGCACATTCTTCCCAAAGTGTAATTTAAAATACTTAACAGACAATATTATTTGAAAGACCGTTTCCGGCGTGCAGTTGAAAACGAATCAAATATAATATTACGTATTATGCCATTATATGAACAATTTGTTTACGACGTGGTGTTATTCATATTTTTTTATGATGTTATTATTTACGAGCATACGAGTAAGGCATCTGAAAACTCCGTGTATGTTGAACTAGTTATAAATGTAACCTAAAAACGTTATCACTTTTGAGTTATCGCACGAGATTCAGATAATATAATATTATATCAGCTAACTTATATTATACAATGTGATTCGCCAAGCAAGCTCCGCTACTTTATTCATGAGACGACTATACTCATTCATATTCTAATTTTTGGAATTTTTAACTATACTAGTTAGACAGTAGACGCACCATATTATTTTCAGATATTCAGTTTTTTTGAAAATGTTGATGCGTATAAATCAAAATTTGTACGAGTGTTTTCTGAATTATTTATTAGACTGTATGTTTCAGCTAGGTAGGTACTAAGGATATCAATCCTTAAAATAGTTGCACTTACATTAATTATAAATTAGATATAATATTCAGTACCTATCTGAGTAAAATATTCGTGATACACTCTGTATAATATATGTATGTAATGTTATTTGGAATGAGGTATCCGTTATAATCAGCAAAACGTCCTCAACATTACTGGCCTATTGCACCTACGTCCTACGGGCCTTGAGTAAGACTCACATCTCATAAAATAAATAACTCACAAGGATATAATATTTTCTACATTGCGATTAAGGAATAAATATGACTTTTTTAATACACACAAACACTAACGAATTATATAACAAGACGCGATGTCTCTAATTTTGATTGGACTTCGTGTAAACTATAATATTGTTATATTGTACCAATATGCAATACAAATTAGCATAGTAGCGAAGTATTAACTATAAATAACAAAATACTAAATACGATTAATAATCTTGTGTTATTTAAATCCTCACATTCTGTCATAATTGTACAGTCGATTGTAAGGCATGCAAAATGTCACAGAAAAGCTTAACACATAAACCAATTATCAATACTCCTAACCTACTGAAATATTAATGATTTACCCAAATACCAGTGCCAATTAAAATATATGTGTTATCGCAGAAAATTTCTTTCAAGGTCTGATTTTCCCGCAGCTTTTAGACGCTGCAGAAAATACCGTACTTTTAGAGGACTAGGCCAATTCGGCATTAAAAGTTATATTTTATTTCTAGAACTTTTTCTCAGATACAACAAAAATAAACGATTGATTCTATTACAATCACAATATTTTTTTTTTCATAATGAGCGATTTGACCGAAAATGCTGATTGACCCCTTTCATAAATAAACGACTTACATTATCTATATAATATTATACTACAGTTATCTAATATGTTGGTCCACCCAAAAATGCTAGGCTGTCCAATTGCCAAATGAACGTTTATATAGGGTGCGTGTCGATTATACGTAATAATATTATATTATATAGAGCTAGGTCTGTAGGTATATAAGGAAAGAGCAAAAACCTGAAAACCGCTATATACAAATCGAAGATCGCCGCTCCCACCTCCCTCGACCGACGTCTCCTCCTCCTCATCTTCGAGCACCAGTGTCAAGGCTCGGCTCTCTCTGTCTATCTTTCGCGCCTATTTACACCGTCACCGTCTTTCACCGCGCGTATACTACCGCGGTATGCGTCGAAGCGGCTTTACGACGGTAACCGGCTGCTAGACGCGACGACCGTATTTTATTATTATTTTTATATAACAATATATATAACACTATACAGAATTTGTACAAACATTATTACCACCGTCCATCCGGTTCAGTGGTCGTTTCTCCTCTCGAGCGCACGCTTGTTCGCCAATCGGTTTATAGTGTTTATACCTTCAATATTGTGGTAGCGGTCGTCCGCAGAGCACGCGTTTACCTCTATCCCGGGCTGACCGACGAAAGAATATTACACTATAAAACACATACAACCACGCGATATCATTATTTTAATATCATGCTATTGCCGTACACATTATTTTCCGCCATGGATGTCGTGAGCGGTTAGCGCATTTCGTTTTCTTAATATTATCATATTATATATCAATATTTATTCGTTATTCACCCAAAAACTGAAATCTCCGTCACATATTTTTCCAAACACGTCGTCGTGACATTTTTTTTTAAATTTGTTCTAACACCTAGTGCGCACACAAAAATACAAAAAAAAACACTCGTACGAGGACGGAGGGTCTTCTTCGTCTCCGACGCAAGATGGATATCCAATTCGAAGACTTGACGTACGAGGTGACGCCACCGTTTTGGCAAACCAAAGGTCAGTACGATATTGTTATTAGTTTTTTTGCTACTCCATGTATATTTTTGTAAACTTGCCAAAAACGAGGCCAAATGCCAATTAGTATATTTTGTCCCTTATAAGTTATCTTATAATAATATATTAATATGATAGGCATAGTGAAAATATGTATATGTTCAGTTCGCTTAAATAACGTTTTAACACACAAAAATATGGCAACCGTGGGGTATGAAATCATATTCGTTTGAAAATGATTCCAATATAAATTGCCTTTGTAGCACTGTGATTTTTATTTATTGATATGTAATAATAAATTGTAAACTAATAAAATAATAAAACAATATAACCTGATTCGACTATATGCTTACGACATATATACATTTTAGCTGTCGGCTATATATTCATTATACATACTATAATATGACAAAATACGGACCCAATAGTGTCACGTAAACATAACCAATGTACAAACTATAGTGTTGCAGTTTGCTACAAAGTTTAGTTCTTATTGGTACAATGAGAAACCCCGAAACGAAATCTGGTATGATCAACTGGCAGTTTAATACAAATTTGATCTTAATTACAATTCATAAATAATGGCGAACCTAGTTTATTCTATTTCGTCATATCGGTTTATGAAACGGACAATAACTTGTTGTTAAAAGAATGCTTGTTGTTATCTCATATTTTAAATAGGAATGCTCATTGAATCATTCCTGTTCATAATATATAGCTGCCAGCTGCTTATATAATTAATAAATGTTTTTACTTTATATAATAGTACTTATCTGGCTATCTATATAATATATTCGGTGGGTTGTTACTTCTGTGTAAGTACTATATATAAAAAAACGTCTGCATGAATAACCTACCACAAGACGTGCTTTGTTCCGCGTAAATTAACTCAACAATGAAACGTGTATTCTTTTTCACTAAGAAAAAGTAAATAGGCGATTCAGTGTTAGGCTGTAGCCTATGGGTTATAAAACTATAAGTAATACAAAGGGTTTCATATACGTAATATTACTAGGTATAATAGTCAGATACGCGTAACCATATTAGTGCCTATAATTATTATACATTTATACATTATAATGATGTGATGGTGACGTGGTATAGTGGGTCACCGAGCGTCTGCGTCTATTGGTTTTAACTTATGTGTGTGTACTTATTCGACATTAAATGTGTCCGTTGAATCATATATAAAAAAACATATACCTACAGAGCGACAAATTAAAGAAAACGACGATTGGCTGCCGTTAAGAATACTTGGCTTGTATCAATACGGTATGAATGTTGGTGACACTCTTTTGTCTCTAGACGACACGGTATTTGAAAAAAAGTAATTCATCTCATGGCTCGCATTAGTTATGCAGTAATTTTGGTGATTTAGTTATGGGCGTCAGTCATTGGTGAAATACAAAATGTGCAGACAGGATGGTTAAAAATTACCCACGACAAAATAAGGTACTTATCATAGGTAGATAATTTCCTGGACGGTGAAAACACTTTTAGTGATATCACATCTTAAAGGATCTGCAGATCCTCAAAACATTCGACAAACGACTTGAAATTATAAGGTGTCAGTGTGTACACAATATAAATCAAAAGGCAATATGTATAAGTATAAAATATAGGTACGCTATATTCAGGGCTTGAAACCGAAAATATTTTTTTCGATTTCGGTTTCGGTTTTAGTTATCGGTATTTATTTTTTCCGATTTCGTTTTCGGTTTCGGATATCGGCATTTATTTTTTCCGATTTCGGTTTTGATTTCGGTTTCGGTTTCTGATATCGGTATTGTTTTTTCCGATTTCGGTTTCGGTTTCGGATACCGGTATTGATTTTTTCCGATTTCGATTTCGGTTTTTAACGGTTTTAACCGGTATCGAATATCGGTTTCAAGCCCTGGTATAAACAATGTATTTAATAATAAAAAGAGCAAAGACCACGAGAGACGATAGACTCTATCGGATAGAGTATCACGGATGTCTGAATGCCTACGAAATAAGTAATAATTTTAATGATCGCAGCTAGATGGTAATGTTATTATCCAAATGCCAATCACAATATGATCACCAGTGTGATTTGTGGTGGGTTGGAAGGGACACATTTTTCAATCGATGGCTTTTAGGAAAACCCAGACAATTATGTTATAACTATAAGTATTTATAAGTTTATAACATAAATATTAGTACCTAATTTATAAGTATACTATATATACTCAGTATCCCATAATTTATTGTTTGCGTCGTGGCGATTGTGTTAATTTAATGTAGGCACATGGTTATTTCTGATCGTCTATGGCGACAGAAAAACTCGACAGCTTATAACATTATAGTTATATAATAATACTGTTGTTGTTTTACATTTTTTTTTATGGCGTATTTCTACGTATACTGTTCTAGACGAATTTATTAACCTATTTAGTATTTACCAACATAATATAATATTATATAATATTTATATTGTGTATAATAGGCATTTATAGTTTATACTAGGTACAGTAGGTACGTATAATATTTTGTATATACGTGAAATTACCTATGAAAACATAGGGGTGCCGGAAGACGACGACTACAACTGCAGCAGTGCAGCTATACCTTCAATCTTCATAAATATTTATAAATATTAAAAATTAATTATAATAAAATATATTAGCTAGGTACCATTAATAGTTTTTCCGATTTCGGTTTTGATTTCGGTTTCGGTTTCTGATATCGGTATTATTTTTTCCGATTTCAGTTTTGATTTCGGATATCGGTATTTATTTTTTCCGATTTCGGTTTTGGATTCGGATACCGGTATTGATTTTTTCCGATTTCGATTTCGGTTTTGATTACCGGTATTGGTTTTTTTTGATTCCGGTATCGAATATCGGTTTCAAGCCCTGCTATAATTAAGGCTGCGGTATATATAGGTGTAGATCGTAATGGCAATTTTAAAGTTTGAACTATTTAAATGGGTTCTTCACGCGTGGAAAGAATAATGAAAAATCATGACCTATAGTTGGCATAGAACCAATTTGTATAATGTCTATAAACAAAAACAAAAATATTATAGCAGATGTGACTAAATGTATCCGAATACAAATATGAATCGTGCGAATTCTCTCGTCCACATTTTTGCATTTAAATCACTATAATATTATAATAAAACTATCTATATAATAGTATAGGTAGAAATATTTATGCCATCACGCTATATAGTCGTATTGCTGTTTGTTTATACATAGGTATATGATATAATAATATGATCGTTTGTTGTGTAGATGCACGGATCTCGATATCACGTGACTCTAAGTCTGTGAGTAAAATTATTATTATTTTTTAAACTCGGTAACTGCTAACCTACCTATATACTTATATTTACTACGTATAAACAACAGCCATTAGAATCATTAGATGCTCAGGTGCAAACAGACACGTCATTAAAGTTAAATTAATAGCCAATTTATTATACGAACATAGTTTTATATACTTTCACTGAACAATTACATTTATTATATTAGCCGAGAACAAAATGTCTCAATAATAGCTCTTTTTTTCATTGATATTTTATTAAATCACGATAGAAAAGTTTTTACGTAATAAATAAATTATTATAAGTATAAGTTTTATTAAATTTCATATTAATTTGAAATATTATGAATATATTTAATTGTACTAATGGTACGTTATTAATGTTATCATACTAAAAATTATAATAAAAGTATATATTATTATAAATGATAAAAAATGGTTGGAGATAATACAATTTTAATGATTTTACCTAAGTATATATATATATATATATTTATGTATCAACGTTGAAATTATTTGAATTCAGTAGTTTTTATATTTTATGCTTTTCATTAAATTTACTAAAATGTCGGCCCATGATGGTCCATGCAGGATGTACATTTATTCAAATTTAGCGCTATTAAAACCATTACAGATTTATACTTACTGATCACAAGACAAGTACTGACTTTCGTATTAAAAATAAAGTACGTGCTAACTGCTGAATACATCGTCTTCCTGAGTAAATTCTCGACTCTCGCCGTCGAAATGATCGCCTAGGGTACGTTCTGCGCCACCCATTACTCATATAGCCATATAGGTAGTCATAATATTATGGTTATATTCATACTATACAGTATTCATATGTACGTTATACTACAGTTACGGGTGCTAAACGTAAATGTGAATTTTTTACGTACTTATTCACGAGCATAACAACTATTTTTTTCTTTTAAAAAATAATAACGAGAATGCGAAAATAACGATCGTGCAGTGCGTAGGTCGACTCTCTTCGTCGTTGAACGATTACGTGCAGGTCGTTTTTACAGCGAACGCACACACGAAGATACATTATCAGAACATATATTATGTTCAAACCTAATAATAATATTATACGCTTAATATGCAGATATAAACCACATAAGCACGTTTACACAACAGATGATGAATTGAATTGCAGACTCTATAGTTGTGTACTTGTGTGTATTGTGTATACACTATAATACAGCTGCGGTGGTCACGGCCAAGATGGTCGCGTCATCTCTATCGAATATAATAGAACCGCAAGCGCGAATAGTGCAACTACAATTTTAATAATAAAATCAAAAACATATTATACATCGGTGCATTATTATATGAAATTGTTTTTCCGTCGTACATAAGTGATATTTTCTAACAAACAATACATTTTCAACCATCATCCTATTATTCCGATTATTGTTCCATAATCAACACGATAACAATATTATTAGGTACCTATCTATAATTTTCCCTCGATTTCGTACGTCTGGAAAGTAGTTGAAAAGTGAAAATAGTACCATAGATACAACACTATTTCACTCATACATTGTGATCTGACGAGTTTTTAATATAGTCTGTGATGCTCTTGTAAGAGCTTTTTAAGTATTATATGATAGTATTAATATTTGCAATAAAACGTCGATTGTTTACTTCATATTGTATCGAGAAAGCCGATGATATTCATTGTTTACATTCTGAGCTCGATGAATACACGAGGTATAGGTTATAGACCACATTTTAACGTCGTAATCAAATTACAAAGTAGGCGGCTGCATATACTATTGGACATGAACTGAAATGAAAGTGAGAGTTCCTTCATTTATCCTTGTGCCAGTCATATGACTAAAGTTCAACGTAAGGCTCATTATTTTTTTTTATTTTCCTTAAAGTAGTTTAACTTGTTACGGAACATACAATGATTTCAACGTTTGGAGTTCCTATATTTGTATATAGGTACCTACATTAAGACAATAAACGATGATATATTATATAGGCAATACGTATAATATTCCGGAATCGTAGATTATTAATTACCATCGTTCGTTCGAACATTTTTTGTTGAATGGATGAAACTATTCGATTACGTGTTTTGACTGAATATGATGGGGAATAAAAATCATGACGTAAATAATAATTATAATATCACATCACTGTACAGTGTACACTGTATAAGTTTGTTTAGACATTCGTCATTCATGGATCATCAGCGTATTAACTTACTGTTTTCAAGTACAAGTTTAATACAGCAAAATTAAATTACTAGGTAGTTTATTTCGCTTGTTTTCTAAAAGATAATTAGTATTATTTTGTATTACATCACAAGTAGCTATACCTAATAGGTTTCTTCAAGAATATATAATAATATTGACCCTTTTCTGTGAGAGTGTAAGCCCGTATGTTGTCTCTTGTCTGCTGCAAAAAAGTATAATAATATATTGCCAAACACACACACACACACACGTTGTCGTATGATTCATCGTTAAATATTTCACCATAATAAATTAATAATTAACTTTTATTTTTTTCAATGTTGTCGAAAATGATTGATATTTTATGAATTAATTTTCACAAGATTATTAATATAAGTTAACTGCTGGTCAACATGTTTTACCATTACTATTTACTACCACGTCATGTCGTCGTGTAAAATACCTGTGTTGTTTGATAATATTTGACTTACATATTAATGTAATATTATAGGAACCTGTACTATATTTAAGTTATATACTATGGCAATGACATTATAATTTAGTTTTTAGTGATTAATATGTCATTAAATAAATTATCGTTTTGTTTGAAAGTTTCAGTAATTCAAGTTTAGTGTCAATGGCACATACATTATTATATATAATATTATATTAATAGAACACGTCATATAAAAGTTTAAATATTATATTATAGCTACCTACTTGTATATATCTATTAAAATATATACTTGTTATTTGTAAAGAATTGAATATTAATATGAAGAATATTTAATTACGAGTTCAATTAATTAGATAGGTACCAAAATGGCAAGATAATGACAATAGAGTAAGAGTAACGGATCATTATACATCAATAAGTAATAACTCTCCATTTCATAAATCATATACTACAACGCAAACAAGTTTTCAATTTCATGACTGTGCGTAATTTTTACATATAATAATAATATAACAAAATATTGCACCCAAGAGTTGTTTGAATATAATATAGTTTATTACTTACAATCAGCTACCTATTAAAATACAATTTTTAAATTTGTATTTTTAATATCCTCTACATTTAAAAACTTATCTAACTGATTATATTTAATATTCGTCACCAAGCAATGAATACTGCAGTATTCTTTTACACGGCAAACAATTTAACAACCCGAAAACTGAAGACATTTGGAGCTGTATAGCGTACGACAATTGCAGTATAAAGATTAAATATCGTAAAAATAAACCCACCAGTTCAATATTCTAATAATAGCGAAAGCAATTTGATTTGCTATAGAATAATGCTATACAAATTATAGGATCATAATATATTTAAAAAGATATTTATCGATAAACAAATATTTTATGCACACGCAATGTATACACATTACACAGTATTAAAATGTTCTGAATATTATAGTCATTATGAAGGAAAATATGTATTATATTTGCATTGGTTTTGCATATTATTTTATTTTTATTTTATTATTGTTCTTAATAATTAACATCGGCGACATTGGCCATTAGTTACAATTTTTTTTTTGTTAAACTAGGTTAGGTTTTATTTTGTATTTATCAATATATTTTGCTATTTATTATTTTTGAATTTCACTTATTCGACGTCAACCTATAGGTTATTCATAAAATATTGTAACAACTGAACTGCATATGCGTATAAAATATTATAGAAAGTTTATTAAAACTACATATACACCGAATAGGTACGACTCGTAATTTAGTTAACTATAAAGAACGCTAGAATATGAATTGATTCTAGTTGTAAGATTCTAACATCTTTTATAGATTTGATATGTTGTAACAAGAAAAATTAATTCTTTTTATTGGTTTCGCGTTTATAATACGAATATAAACATAATTGCATATATTTG
Source organism: Sitobion miscanthi (assembly GCA_008086715.1). Taxonomy (NCBI): domain Eukaryota; kingdom Metazoa; phylum Arthropoda; class Insecta; order Hemiptera; family Aphididae; genus Sitobion; species Sitobion miscanthi. The sequence continues at coordinate 25,449 of SSSL01000256.1, forward strand.
TAGGTACTTACCTAATACTTATTTATATACAATATACAGAAATATATCTAATTAATTTAATTATTAAATTTCAATTCATGTTTGATCATCATTATTTTTGTTGATGCAAATTTTCTGATTTGTAATGTAACTTACTTATATATACGTGATTTGAATGTTGTCAGTTCACGTGACACATTGTAAAGCTTTGGAATTTTGAGTTTTGGTTTACCTATACGTCTTAATCTTACCTTTTAGGCGTACAATATGTAGGTAAGTACATTAACACCTAACTTCATTCAACTCTAAAATTTTAAATACCAATACAAATAAGTAAGCTTTGAGGGGAGCGATAAATAATAATTGGTGGAAATTATTAAGAGTAAACATATTAAAAACGTTTTAAAATATACATGAACAAAACGTAAATAATAATATTAATAATAATTGCTTGCATATTTTCTTATACCTCGGTATGATTTTTTTAAAATTAATTAACGCTAATCGGCAATTACAAAGTTAGTAATATACAAATTCAATAAAATACATAAGATATACATAATAACAATTTATAAAATATATTATAAAAAATATAAGTTTTAAATTATCGAAGAAGGCATAACAAATATTTTTTTGATCATAATACTGTGATAACGTGTGTTGAACGAATCCTTACATGTTTTGAAAATGATTATTCATTTCGACAGACATATCCGAAGATGGCAAAGATTATATTATTTGGTTTCCGGGAGGGGGAATCCGTCGATTTCAATCGGAAACCGCAGTTTGCTTTCACTTTTTACGTCAGATTAGTTTCACACGTACAAGTTCGTAATTTCAAGTATCTTTACGTATAGATTATATATAGACAATACTTCAAACTGTATAATATGTCATACCTACTTATTTTTGTTTTTCGCACTAATTGAGTGATTAAGTAATAAATTTTGAAGTACATAATATTATTATAGCAGTGTGATGCACTATTACTATCATTAATGGACGAAACTGGCATATTTGTTGTTCAAAAAATAATAATACTTAATTTTTTTAAAAACGTTGTAACTAGAAAATTGTTCACGATAGTTCTTATGAAATAGACAATATTGATAGTTTTTTTTTTATGAAATATGCTCTTTTTAAATGTAATTGAAATATATTATTGCGACATTCCATGAACAGTTTAATGAATAACTCAATCTGGCCAATCAACAATTTGTAACATTGAATATTATGCCATAGTATATGATAGGTGCCTATATAATTTAGAAAAATAACTTGTTATTATAACAATGTCAAGAGTACCAATATGCATAAATAATATAATAGTCAATAGGCATAGGATTATAAACATTATTATATTAATAAATATTATAATATTTATAATTTATAAATATTATAATGTTATTAAGAATTAAAATATTTTAAATATCAAATAATTTGAACAGGAACCACATTTGGCAAGAAGCAGTCATATTTTGTTATCCTAACTATTTCAGTGGCCTGGAACAAAATTTAAATCTTGCATACATTTTCTTACCTAGTATATCATTTGCTTGCATGCAATAAACTAATCATTATTCATAAATCATAAGTCATAGTGAGTAAATAAATAAATTCATTAAGACGTCACATCCGCATGTGTTGTCTTCGCGTCTTACAAATGTAAAAATATATACCCAAAACTGTTTTGCGTGGGACAACTTTTATCTTTCTGTTTTTCTAGTAGTGGCTCAAAAATTTCTAAACATATAGGGTAGAAAATTATCTATGCAACAGCGTGCCTATATTTCAGATAACAAATACGATAAAAGTTATTTGTTTCTAAACATTTCGTTTTTTTCTTTTCCTTATAAAAAAATTATTGGGTAGTGCTACTGAAAAAAAAAACGTTCTTCTTTACGTGTTCTGAAAATTTGGTAGTTCTACAACAAATATGGTGCGAGAAAAGTTGTCCCGCACAAAACAGTTTTTGCTATGTTGTACATTAGTTAGACGGAGACCACACATGCGGGTGTGACGCCCTCTTAACTAAAAATTCTATTATTTTTGAAGATTTTTTTTACGTTATTATTATTTTATTATATAGTATCATACACAACATTTTAGCAACCTAACGCGTCATTTAAAGGAATTGTTAAACTTTTTGTATGTCAATTTGGCTTGTGGAGTACAAGTATTGGATTGCGTCATATTTGGCATGTTTGAAAAAATTGATTGAAATGGCATACTTTAATATGATAGATTTTGTTTAAAAATAATTGAATAAACTGCATAATATAGTTATTCTGTTGTTATTTTGTTTGTAGTACCGTCAAGAACAATATTGAAGTCGGTAAATGGACGATTTTCAGCTGGTGAATTATCATGCATTATGGGACCATCGGGTGCAGGAAAGAGCAGTTTACTTAATGCATTATCCGGTTACAAGTAAGCATTGTTCTCAAATTGTATTATTTGTTTAGGATGCGTATTTTAAATTCTGTTTATATAATGATATAGGAAATTACTAATAGGTTAAATTGTTTAAATATTTAATGATCTTCGAATACACATTATGCACTATTTATTGTTAATATTCATTAATCACTATACATATAATTACTTATGAGATGAATCAAAATAAGACTGTTCTTATATTTATGTGGATAAATAATAACTTTAACTTAAAATGTACTTGTATTAATTATTAGTAATTATACAACCTGGAGGTACTGTTTACTTAACCTTAAGCTGCATAGAACCATTTGAGCTCCAAATAAATATATTCTATGCAACAGCATTTCTGATATGTCTGAAGTTAAAAAGTTTTGAAATTTCAAAATAATTAATTTTAAACATGAAAGTAAAGTCGTTGTTGTCCTTTAATGTCAAAGTACCTATACGTTACATAAATCACTTTTAATCTTCCAAAATGCATTAAATATTTAGGGCCAACAATGTTTAATTTTATGGAAACCAATATTAATATAACTATAACAAGTTTAAACAAGTGTAGAGAGCTGTAAAAACGTGTTAGTAAGTTAGTCTATTTTTATCTTTTACACAGTTAAACTCCTATTTTTTAAAATTGTATATATAATTAATAGAGATGTATAGGTATTTGTTATTTTATTTATATAGGTAGTTACACATAAATTGTTGGGACATTTTTTTTCTACTTGATTATAATTAAATAACAATAAAATATGCATACAATAATGATGGAAATAATGAAGGTAATAAAAATATTTATGAAAATTGTAATGAAATATGGTATAGACGTATTTTAGTGACTACTTAGTTGTTATAACGATCACCAAAACAATTAACAAACCAAAACAATATTGTCTTATGTTGACTAATCATGCTGTAACGTTTTAGTTATAAAGGTGTAAGCGGGACTTTGAAGTTGAATAGTCAAGTCAGAGACGAGAAGTTGTTTCGTAAATTATCATGTTACATAATGCAGGAGGACAAGATTCAGCCCATGTTGACTTTAAATGAAGTAATGATGTTCGCAGCGGAACTTAAGCTATCCAATGGTACACTGACCAAAGAAAAACAAATGATCGTGAGTACAAAACAATTATCAAATGCAGCAATTAAATAAACAATACAAATTGCTTATAGGCGTTGGTAAAACTATAGTTTATAGTTTTTTTTTTATGGGGTTGGGGAATATAACTGTGTTTACTGTATACTGTATGCCCTACACAGACCCGATAACAGTCTCTAATAGCTAACTATTATGCATTATCACAAGGCCATAAGTGAAACTAGACAGTTTTATTAGGACAGGCCGAATGATAAATATGAAAAAAATTACAATTACAAAATAAGTTTTTTATTAAAATTTTATATTGTAATTAGTCAGTATGTTATCTATTCAGACCCGTAGTTTCGCCTATGCACATGGCAAAATACAAGTAATAAAACATCATACATTTTTTTTTAGTATTAATTGTTTAAGACCGAATTATTATATGTAAAATATATAATAACTCAATAGACAATAAATATTTCTCGATACGAAAAATAATTTTGAAGCATACCTACTCGTAGTTTTTATATTAACTTTAAAACATCAAACAAATTTCATTATTTTTACTGAATTATCGATTGATGTTTCAATGTATAACTCTTGGAATGAACCTGATACCTACTGATGAGTTATAAAATAGAAACTCACATATTTCCCTTTTCCATTTAAACAAAATAATCTATTGTCGTTTAAATTAATACTGCTTTCTTATTTCTTATTTTTTATGGATTCTATTAATGGACTAACTATTTTTATATATATTTTTTGGCTGGTTTGGTGTATACAATTTATGGCGGGTAAATTCCTTTTGGTTTTAGTGGCACCTAGGTATATTAAAAAACTACATAGTATAAAAATCGAATGAACTAATTTTGAGTAGAATAACGTTAAATTTTTACGGAATGTTTTATTTTTGTTTCGATGATGTTCAATGTACATAATAATATTATGTATAATGTATTAATGTATTATATAATATGTATATTATAACAAGAGTATTAAATAGGTGACAGAAATTCAGAATGTCTTGGGACTGTCTGAGAGCAAGAACACAAGGACTGAATTCTTGTCGGGAGGCCAGAAAAAGCGGTTATCTATTGCTCTAGAACTCATCAACAACCCGCCCATAATATTTCTCGATGAACCTACTAGGTACGTATTGATAATTTTCGATTACAAAATATGTCGTACTTAATGTATAATGGGGTCTGCAGGACAGTTTTTTCTTTTAAAATTATTAACAGTCGTCAGTTTGTTGGATTTATTATCCGTATAGAGCCTGTAGGTAAAGAATGTCTTCAGTACATTATTGTAGTTGCTATATAATCGACCAATATTATGATATTACTTATATTATCGTTCCGTGAGAAAATTCAAAACTAAATATATTTACACTTACATGTCCTTAACACTGTACTTTAATTTTACCTATTATATAATATTTAGCAAGTGTTAAAATTAGCTGATTACATTATATTATTAGTGATGGATATTTTGTTACTGTTTAACAAGAAACTATTAACCAAAATTAATTTCTCTGTACGTACTACCTAGGTACATTTGTCATCCACCATATTATTTAATATAAATAGGTATACCTATGTGGTATATTTGATGAAAATAGAGTTAATGTTATAGTTTATTTCGATTTATATAATTTGTGAACACTAACATTTTTATTCAACGAACCTCCGAAAATATTATCGTTGAATAAGTCATGGTAATAACGTAATATTAAAAACGTTATCAAAAACCGGAAGTATTTAGTAAAAAAACATATCTGTACCTATATGTGTATCAAATGTGGCGTAATTGGTGTTTTCTTAACAGAAACACCATATTTTTTTTAACTACATAGTTTTTTCATTTTTACATTTTTTTAGGTAGCTAGGTATAAACCTACATAGAATACCATTCTACACAAAAAAATATCCAAAAGAACTGATTGGGTTTTTGTTTTGAAGAGCATCGCAGTATTGACTACTGTAATGCATTTTAATGGTTTGATGTAGATACATACAATAATTATTGTACAGGTATCACCTATGTAGGTACTAGCTAATATGTATCATTATTACTATTTATTACTATTTACCCATTATAATTATTATTCAAGATGTTTCAATACATCTACATAGGCATGCCATTATGTCAATGCCACTTTTAATTTGTTCCATATTCGTTACGAATTTCGTTTTAATTTCTTCGCATGGTAAAGTTTTTTAGTCTTAAAATACAAAATATATATTACTCTCTGTTTACTGTTTAGTGCTGTAATGAGTTGATATTTCTATAGAACACGGTTATGTATTTTACAATAGGATATAGGATATTTGGCAATATACTGTTTGTAATAATAACGTTATCAGTGCGTGTAATAACATTATTACGAAGGTCCGTCTAAAACGGTATAGTTACACATTATTGTGATTGACTGTAACAAAATGTTGTTGCGTACTTGCGTGTTATCTTTCCGTAGCCAATTGCCCTAGATGAACGTAAATAAAACAAATTGTCTCGGAATACTTGAGTGAAAATTATGTAGATATATATTATACTATATAGGACACAGGTATAAGTCTAGGTACACCAGAATTGGTGGCGTATACGTATGGTGAACTTAAACACTGTCTATGGTGACTACATGGCTGAGGTGGCCACTAATCTTAATAATTTTTGGAGCCACAAATTTATGAAACTTATTCGAAGAGAGCTACATATTGTTATGATATGTTTATAAACTGCTTTATAAAATTAAGACACATTTTTTATTTTATAACAAATGAAGGAATATTTATTTGTTTATAAAAATAACTTAGAGCCACACGAAATTGACTTAAGAGCCTCATGCGGCTCGTGAGCCTCGTTGTGTCCACTGTAGGCCACCTCTACTATATGGTGATGTCAACCAGTTTTCAAATCTTAAGCATAGAAGATAATTATCAATGTTTAAATAATTTTTATTATATAACTATATTTTGTTGCTAAAATAAACAATTATTATTGGTGGGGGGCCGGTTCAATGTGTGATCTACCTCAGTGGCATACATAGATTTTTTCAATGGGATGAGTTGTAACTTATATAAAAAAAAGTATATACTTATTTATATTAAATAAAAATATTTTTTAAATTGTTTTAGTTTTATATATCTATACGTAAAATGTACAGTAAAAAAAACCAAGGGGTGAGGGTTGAATATCCTACCAGTGGCATAGTAGGTACTGTATAAGGAATTTTTAATCAAACCCAAGCTGACTTAGATGGGGTAGATGTGAATCTCGAAAACGGTCCATGCTCTTCGCTCTTCTGAGCTTTAGGGATATTATGTGATTCATATCATAGCTTGGCATTTGTAGAGAAAGAAATTATTTTTTTTGTCTGGGTGGGCGTTATGCATGTCAAAAAAAATATTGACTCCCCATGATAGTAAAATCACTACTGCTTAAAGGTCCCCACACACTGCAGCGGTAGCGGTGGCGGTGAATTGATGAAGGACACATTTCACCGCTCACCGCGGCGGTAAAACTAAGACAATAGAATTCAACGCCACCGCTGCAGTGTGTGGGGACTTTTAATATAACTGGCCTGATAAAACAATTTTAATAGTCTGCAGCTCAAGATTTTGTGACCTTATTCAAAAACTTAAACTTAAGTAACACAATGCATCTGGCCCACGTCGCTTCTTAAAAGCTGAGTGACACAAAACTAAACGGGAAATTTTCGTGCTTTGTTTTTGCATAAACAGTGGCCTGGACAACGTTTCCAGCACCTACTGCCTGCAACTGTTGCGTGGGCTTGCGCACCAGGGTCGCACCATCGTGTGCACCATCCACCAGCCAAGCGCCAGCATGTTCCAGCTGTTCGACCACGTGTACGTGCTGTCGCAGGGGTATTGCGTGTACCAGGGCTCCACCGACCAGCTGGTGCCGTTCCTGTCTACCGTCGGGCTGCACTGCCCGCTGACGTACAACCCGGCCGACTACATAATCGAAGCGACCGACGGCGAGGAACAGGACAACATCGAAAAGTTGGCCGCGGCCACGATCAACGGCAAGCAGTCGCTGTACAAGACGAGGGACGTCAACAACTGCTACTTGAACGAGGCCACGACGAAATGTGAGTGACGAGTAAATAATAACCTATACGTAAACTGCAGGTCATGTTCACCCCCAAGTGCCCCCGAAGTGGCAAAACAATTTGTTTGAATTCTGATTTTTTCTATCCTAATCAGCTGTAAGAAAATCTTATAGTTTAATGATAATATGTATGTGTTTAATCTTTAATAGAAAAACGAGACACTCACATGAAATTCATACATCAGTCATCTGATTTCTTAGTAACGGTAAGCGTATACGGTATGCTATATTGCTAGCCGTTACTAGTTCCTATAATGTTCCTGTGCCCGGTACTTGTCCTCTTGTCAAATCGGTACACGAATTTTTAATAGATTACCCCTGTCTTCATATCTGACAAAAAACAAATAATTCCTTTGAGAAATGTAGCTTTTTAATATAGCTTATAATAATTACAACTTTAACCCTCTATAGTCGTATACTCACATAATATGACTTTAATGCTTATCATTTTTGCGTTGTTACTTGTTTGTAATGCGTACTTATTGTATTGTTCTTTGTCCGTCGCATACAGCTGGCGAATTGCTCTTGCCGGAACTTAACGGCAATGTGATCACTACCAAATTGCTCCCTTTGCCACCAATAAAATACAAAGCAGACGATGAAGTGGACAACGACGACGACGATGAAGATGACGTGGTAAAACCCGGCAACACGTGGTGTGTGGACTTTCCAACTTCCGGTTGGTCGCAGTTTTGCACGCTTTGGAAGCGCATGGTGTTGCAACTGTACAGGAACAAGGTAGACACATTTCTTGATATGAGTATATTTATTAATTATATAATTTTCACATTTTTTGTCATACGCTTAAAAGTACCATTATTTCATTTTTTTTTGTCAGGTTTTCTTATTACACGCGTATATTATGACGTCTCGTTACGCCCTAGTTGATGTGATATTATAATACATATTACATATTTATATGCTATGTTGTAATTACGCATAAAATGTGCATTTAAATAGTATTATTCTAATGAAATTATTCGTCGTTTTTGTGTTTCACCTCAACAACCACAGATCGGTTTAAACATACAGTTTTACCATCATCTGATCTGTGGCCTGGCAGTAGGCATTGTGTTTTACGGAAAGGCTAACGACGGCGAACAGTTCTTTAACCACATGAAATTTTGCATGGGCAATATTCTCTTTCACACGTTCACGCAGTCGATGGTTCAAGTGCTCGCATGTACGTACATATATCATACAATGAATACTTATTACCTTATGCTAATTAACACGCATTAATATGACGGTAGTTTTATCGTGCAAGATCGATCTTCACCGTATATTGTTATCTACACTTGGGACATACTATATTGGTGCAATGGAGCTAATACAGACATAGGATCTACCCGTGGGCTTAGTTCCCCACTTCCCTAAAATCTTAACGAGCCCACTCAAATAATACACATGTGATATTGATAAACAGTATATCCCGGCATTTATACTTTAGTGTTTAAACTATTCTTATGAAAAAAAATAACTAAGGACGATTGATGCCTTCATAGCTTTTACTATTTGCGACACTGCGATGCTGTGTTATGACTTATGAGTAATACTAATTGAGTAGGTACTCAGTATTGAGGTACTATTATGCGTACCTATTATGCGTATTATGAGTTGTAGTAGAAATTTCTAATAACTTTATCAAATACTGTAAATATATAAAATATAAAAACAAAAATAAGACAGTACCTATATAAATGAGTCTCATTATTATGTTTTATTTAAGCCGTGTGGGCTACAGCTTACATGGTACATAATAGTTAATTATCTACTTGGTTCCTTAGTCTTGCGTGAAACTATATTTGTACCATTGTTTTCATAAAAACTAAAATGATCATTGCTTATATTATATTATAATAAACTAAATTAAAAATTGTTCTGCAGAACCTACGTTATTTTGGGAAAACCAAGTAGGTTGATGGGATCTTTCCACTAATATATATAAATGGATGGATGTTACATAATGAATTTAAATGTTTGAATAATTGTTGTAATAATTTTGTAGTTCCGTCCGAAGTGAAACTGCTAAAACAAGAATACTTCAACAGATGGTATAGCTTGAGGCCGTATTTCTTGGCTCTACAGTTGTCAAGAGTGCCGTCCATTGTGAGTATAATTGAATTAAGAAAAAAATTGTTTTCATAACACTCGTACTGACTATACGTATGATGATACGTAATTCTATAAAATTTCACGAGGTCGTTCAAATTTTAAGTCACTTAAATAGTTAATTTGCACGCAATTTGAACGGTCCTTTACGTTTTATGTATTGATGTCATATGCATGTGTATTAACTATTAAGTCATCATATTAGTCCGCAATAACTCTATGATATTTTTTTTTCGCATTTAGATATTTTTTAGCAGTATTTATACGACTTTGGTATATTTCATGTCCGGGCTACCGTACGAACTCTTACGGTTTTCGATGTTCAATATCATTTGTCTACTAGTTTGTTTCGTCTCCGAGGGTATGGGACTGCTCGTGGGTGCTGTGTTCAACGTGACGGTATGTATTATTATGAAAGAAAAAAAAATCATATCATAATTCGTTATGATTTGAACTAACGAATTTTAATTGAATTAAAATAATACATTTTAAAAATAAAAAATATAAACCGAAAACAAATAATTTGATAATTCTTGGTATATAGAAAGTACCTAAAGCAATAATATTATCCGAAAATACTAACAAAGATTATACAAGATTATACGGTGTGCAGTGACACGCTGGATTACACATACTGTATACATTATATATATTAACACATGTCATATGTAGGTATTTATTATTATTGTGTCTATACCATAGTATATAATGTAGATGTTATACAATTAGTAAATACTTATCGGGGTTTTGTTGGTTCCACCGTTTATCGATTCCGCCGACTGTTTATTGAACAACAACCGATGTACTGAATTTTTTTTTTACTAACCGTATAGGTAGTATAACCTATAGGTACACACAGCTTACCATAATAGTAAATGTATATTTTTTTTTATTTAAATCAAAATATTTCAAAAAAACAATTCAAACATTGTCGTCAAAAACTGAAAATAAAACCCAATTATACATATTATATTATAACAGAAAAAAAAACAATAAAATACAATGTAATATTTTTTCAAGGAGATTGGTGACGGACAGTTATTTTAGCCAAAACATACCAATCTTTTGTCCATCATACTGATCGACCTAGTAGTACAATAATCATTTTTGAGATTGACCTGAATTCGTTATTATGTCTACTTGAGATTGGAGAGTCCATTTTTCCCAATTTCACCCCACCCCCCAAACTATATATTTAGTTTGAATATTTTGAAATTTCGGAATTTTCAAAGGTCGATTATTCGGAATTTAAATCAGAAATCTAAAAATGTCAACTAATCTAAATAAATTCATCTAAATACATTTTTTATTGATAAAAATCGCGAAATTTTACAAACGCATTTTTAAATATTTTTACAGATTCTCAAACAAAGTTTATGATTTATAATTAATAATGCAATTATTTTTATTTATATCATTATTATTATTATATTCCTAGTGTCCAACTAAAATATACCTACATTTAAAAACATTTAAAAAATAATTGTATCTTTTTTTTTATCTAGATATTTATCCATCTTATTTATCTTTATCTTTATAATCTAGATAAACATGAGTTAAGCTATCATTTATATCTATCTAGATACATTTGAGTTGCATTATCCTTATCTTTATCTAGATAAAAAAAGTACTTGTCTAATCCGAACACTGCAAATAAGATACACGTTCTGGATCGTTCACGCGCGCGACCGCTACGCTGCGGTGGTGACTTGTGCCTGTGTTGCTTGTGTAATGCCAGTGCGGGACACGTATACACATAAATAATCATTTACTACACACACAGTCACAAGTCACACACGCATGATCTTTAAATATTGCCTATACTAAACTCCTTAATTAAATACCACCACCGATCCTCTTAAAACAATAAAATAATATCACTTAAATATTGGTACATAGTGATTGTTATTTTTACAAATTTAAGTAAAATTGTAATTTTTCAAAATGGATTTAAATAAAATAAAAATATTAAAATATACTATTTAAAATTATGGGTACCTAAGTTTTGGTTCGCTAAGTTTATTAACTATGACCCTCTAAAGCTTAGTAAAATCTGCATTAATACTTTTAATTGAAATAATTAAGGAATAGTATAAGGAACCATAAGTTCCCTATATTGGTAGGTATCGCATGCAGAGTATGAATTTAGCAGTTGGAATTCTTTAAGAATTATTTAATAATCATGATTTAAAATAAACTATTTGCAAGATATTTAGATAAATAGTCAATCTCAATATAGGTTTGTAACCTAACTAGTTTGTAACCTAACTTAGGCATACTTTTAATCTAAGTTAATTACAGATTTTAATAATATTATTATAACAAGAATCAAATACCATTAAGACCTTAGTCCTTAGCCGCCTAATAAAGAATTCAAATTAATGCTATTGTAAGAAAAGTATGATAGGAATTTATGATAGGAAATGTACGAAATAATTTAAATGTCCAAAACTAAAAAATAAGAAGGGTTATGAATTTCAACTCCTAAATTCATACTTTGCATGCGATACCCACCAATATAGGCTTACCAATAAGTATAACCTAAATGGTTCAAATTTCAAGTTTATCCCACTACGAGAAGAGAACCACACAAAATTGCACTTTTTTCATTACACAATTTATTTTGCATTAATGTCAACAATCGAATACTATTTACCAATTTACCAATATTACGTTAGCCACCCAATAAAGAATCCAAATTTATGATATTGTAAGAAAAGTAACTGTGAAGTAATTAATTACGATTACCTATAATAACAAATTAAAATAATAATATTGATTTTGATGATTGTATGTAAAAATAAAAATAATGAACTATGTTTGCCAACAATTTTGTTTATGTTTTTTTTTTTTTTTGAATGTCATTAGATTACCGATTAAACTACTTAAGTGTATAAAAAAGGTAGTTATAAGAAAATAATATTTAGCTCTTGAAAATTAAACCTATAACAATTATTTCAATTAAAAGTAGGTACTAATGCGGATTTTACTAAACCTTAGAGGACCATAGTTAATAAACTAGCGAACCAAAATTGATGATTTGCCTATCAAAATTTTCAGAAAAAAAAGCTTTACCAGAATCCGTTAAAAAATATAGTAGTTGCCATTTGAAAAATAAAGTTGATTTTGCAATTATACACCTGCGTGTTTAAAAATTTTGAAATTGGTATAAAAAAATTGCCTGATAGAAAATAAACAAACACGTCTTTTTTTGTTTTAACGAAATCTTATGTCATCAATCCATAATCATTAAAAAAAACCCCTCGTACAATGACATAAGATACACCCTGTGTCCCTGTATAAGGCACATTCCTATATTGGAGCTTGCAAATTACTTGTAAAAATAACTTGTAAATTATAGTATATTCAATAAAGTACAAATTTTAAAAATGGTATAAAAGATAATAAATTTTCAAAAATAATGTTTTGTTATGACTTTGAAATAACCAAAAATATAAGGGTAGAACTTGAAGACATTTTATATGTAATTATTAAGTTCATAATCTTATGAAACTATAATAAAATATTTAAATGAAACCATTCCTTTAAGTACTCATCGACTTTCGTACTTCATAATTTTTTATGTAGACAATGTTAGACAAGAAAAAATACAAAAATTGAATATTTTTAAAATGAAAACTACTAAGATGATTTTTTTTTACAAGACGCCGCATTGATGGGATATTATGAGAACTATACACCAATATTAATATTATTAGTAATATAGGTAATCATATAAAAATGTAATCGTTACAGAACGGCAGCGCGGTTGGCCCAATGATGATAGCACCGTTTTTGGGACTGGCCATTTATGGGTTCGACTTCGCGCACCAAGTGCCGTGGATAATGGAGTTCGTAATGCAAGGCAGTTTCTTGCGGTGCGGAGTTATCGGGCTGGTCATCACCGTGTTCGGATTGAACAGGGAACCGCTGCACTGCGACACGGGCTACTGCCACTTCAAAGACCCAAACATCATAATTTACTACCTGAACGTGGACAGGAAGCATCCATACTTCGAGATCATCAAGTTGGTCGTCATGCTCTTGCTGTTCAGGTTTCTCACGTATTTCGCGCTCCGGAGGAGGCTCACTAGCTAAGACGGCGGTCGGCGCTATTAATTTTTGGCCCGAGACGGACTTTATTCTTGTTTTTTTATTTTAATGTTTTAATTACTTATCCCTATATATATATATATATATATATATATATATATAATATATATATATAGATATTTAACTCTAATCTATTTTCATTCGTTGTGTTTTATTTTTGTAAAACTATATATACCCATGTACAACGATAATATTATTATTACATAGATACCTACCTACTTAAGTTTATAATTTATCACACCGAGTACTCGAATACCGAGACTCTCACATTTATATCGCGAAGAATACGTATTTTGTAACTAATTTATAAGTACGTATATTATACTGTCATAACTTTTGCAGTTCTATGTGTAGTCTATACACGAATACGGAAGTGTTGTATGATGTAAATATGATGGTAAATTATTTTTTATAAAATATTTATATGAATAAGACTTACTAAGTATTTATACTCCAAATAAATTGTGCCAAAAAAAAAAAAAAAAAATAAATACCTACCTATTGATTACAAGAAAATAAGCTTGATTTATCACGTGGACCATTTATTTTAATTATACCTAATAATCTATAATCCAAATTCATAACATGAACATTTAGCGAAACGTTCAGCCTACAGCTGCAGAAGGCTGCATGTAGCCATAAAAATAAAGTACTAAGTACTAAGTACTAAGTTATTAAGTAAGAACACTTTACATTTTCTGAATATGGTGTATTGTAGTTATATAATTATATTATACAAAAATACAAAATATTTATAGTAGTATAGAAAGGCCGCTCCAAATGACCCCCCGCTTAGCCACCCCCCACCAGTATTACGCCACCCTGAGCCACCCGAGCCACTCTACCTCCGTCTATACCAAGCCACCCTCGGTCACCCGAGCCACCAACCTAACCTAACCCCACCCCTTCCCAGCCTATATTGAGCCACCACCCCCGACCATACATCGGTAACGTGAGGCACGACAACCCCACCCCAACCACCACTATTGTACCTACGTCACGAGCCACCCGAGCCACCACCCCTTCCACCCACCCCGCCTATACCGTGGTCCCGCGCGTAATAACCGCCCCACGCCGTCCTGTCCATAACTCGCATGCAGCGCGTGGATGTGCATGTGCGCGGGCGGGCCCCCCGTTCGTGACGCGTGCAATCCACGCGCCGACACCCCCCTACCCCGCCAGTAAAACGTAAACCCCCGCTCACCACCGACCGGTCGAGCGACACCACACCCACGCCGTCAACGAGGACGCCGCGCGCGCGCGTCTAGCATCATATTAACACCGATGGTGGCGCCATCTATCCGCTAATCGGGCGGATTCGGATTTTATTTTTTTTTTTACTACGCACGCACGTCATCATATACGTTCATATATACATACATGTATAGAAACCTATACATACTTATGTAAAAACATATACACAAGTGTATAAAAACCTATACTCGCATGTACAAGAACATAATATATACATATTTTCAGTAGGATACCAAAATAAAACGCGATTAAATTGATCGTTAGATGTTTATTCAATAAAAATATATACATACATATTATATAGGTTATTGTGTTCTAATGAACATGGGTGGTAAATAACTATGTTACCCGACAACGTCATACGATTCCGATTTATAGACTCGACTATAATTATTATTGCAGATATTGCGATTGTTATTAAATTCATTTTTTACATTTTCAATATATTCCATGCCTTTATATAATAATACAAATACACGTTTAGGGTTGTGCATGGCGTGTTGCTGCCAAACTTCGTCATTTTCCTCCCATTGCCCTAGCAATATGCCGCAGTAGTGACATTGAAAGTGCAATGGGTGAATAATTTTTTTCTCTTATAAATAATAACAAAACCATCTTAATATATATAAAATATGTTAGGTCGCGCATCGGTTATAAACTGGGCACCCCCCGCCACTATGCAACCCGCCTGGTCAGATGTTCCGGTGACGACGGTCATCTCGCCTCGCCACCGCGCGAACACATCTACTTCCCCACCGCAAGCCTCATCATCATCGTCCGCCCGCACACCGGTTATCGTTTCCCCGCCACCCGCACAGGCTATCTTTGATGGATCCGACAAAAGATCCCTCACGACCACCGCACTACCACTTTCACTTTCACCACCGCCAGCCGAGGAATTTGTTGCTCAGACGGAAAATTCGAGGAAAAATATTAAACTGAAAAATGCTCGCATGCAAAAGGTTAATACGCTCGGCTTTATTGAGATTGAGCCGTTGCTTAACCACACGGTCGTGTGGTATTTTAGGAAAAATGTCGATAACGTGTCCAGTTACCGAGCGTTTCTCAACTCGATAGAGTCCGAATTAATCGCGAAATTACGAGGGTGCGTACGTATTAACCCGATCGAATACAACCTGAAATCAGAGGCCACATACGTCGTACCCAACTTGCATAATTCGGCTCAAAATCGCGCATTTAAAACTTCGGCCCGCGAATTATACGTGCACAGTAATGTCGAGCGTTTGGTCGATCGTGATTTCTCAGCGCTCCTGGCCGAAGATGATTGTTACGCCGGAAAGTATAGTGGGCTCGCCTTATCGTGCATCGATGGACTGTGCTCTTGGGTGTGTACGAGTATACGCCTATGGAGGGATCATCGTACTTGTCGTTACCGAAAAGTATTCTGAATCGGGAGGCCGTCGTCAACCCTCAAAATATCGACCGGCAATGTTTCAAGTGGGCGATCCTAGCCAAACACGTACTTCGTGATCGCACGCGAGTAGGCGCAAATTATTCGAGGGAAAACACCGATACGACTTTTCTGCCCCCACTCCGGTGTCCGAGATAAAGGTATTTGAAAAGTCGAATCCCGGGACGACCGTCAATGTATACGGTATAAGGAATTGTGAGAAAAATAAAAATAAAAATAAATCGTTCATGTAATCTGTCGCGTACCCTCTGCGAATCGCGTATGAAGAAAAGGAGGATCATTTTGATCTGCTACTGGTTACCGGGAAGGATGACAAGAATCATTACCCGTTTATTTCTAATTTTTCGCGTTTAGCCAGCCCGCAAAAAAATAATCACTAACATCGATTGTTTTACTGTAAGCGATGCTTTACCAGTTTTGAGGACCGCCCATTACAATATAAATTACACTGAGAGCGGGCGTTGGAGAAGCACCGGTTGCTGTGCGGCGCGCACAAACCGGTCGTGCCTCTGATGCCTATAGAGGGACACACATTCAAATTCGAGGCGTGGTGTAAGACTGAACGTCTGCCGTTCGTAGTGTATGCCGACTTTGAGGCCTTTCTCCTAAAAACGGACCGGACACAAGGCGCGAACCACTGCGATACACACACACCACCCCATGAGTTACGGCTACCTGGTCGTCGCAGCAGAAGGGGTACCGACAGAATTGTTCGACCAGTACGACATACCGCGAGCTCCGGTCATTTTCCGTGGTTCGGCGACCGATGACGATGTGGCCGAGCGTTTTGTCCGAGGCGTCCTCGATACGGTCGAAAAGATAGCCAGATGATATAAGGAAGTCAACGTAACGATTATTATGAGTGTTGGGGGTAGTCGCGAGCATGATGGCAAGGCGATGTGTGACTTGTGCAGCTGTGCGTTTAGCGCTCGCAACTGTAAAACATCACACCACGACCACTTGTCAGGACATTTTCTAAAAACGTTGTGCAACACGTGCAATCTCAAACTAAAAACACCAAAATTTGTACCGTGCTTCCTGCATAATTTGTCCAAATATCACACTCCTTTGTGAACTTTGATAAGTTTCGCGAAGTCGCGAAAGTGTTCGCCCCATCGGAGATGCAGTTGGTCACGCGGAAAGGGGTTTATCCGTACGAATACACGGATTCGTGGGATAAATTAGTCATCCCGATAGTTCCGTGTGTCGAATTATTATATTCATCGATTACCGAGGGTTCCAATCCAATCGCGATCCACGCGTGTGAACCTCAGCTAGTGAATTCTTTAAACATTCGCCCCTTAATCGTGCGAATAACCCTATCTACTATAGTAGCTTTGAGCACACTGAAAGTACTATACATTTTTATATTGTGTTTTTTTATTAGATCTTTAAAATTTTTATTGTAGAATTCTGTCCCCTGTTCAGCGTGTAACAGGTTAGGACTATTCTGTGCGAAGACTTTACTAGCGGCAGCCGCGACTTCTTCACCTTTTTTAGTCTTCAAGGCCGTAGCCCACACCCGTTTAGTAAAACAGTCAATCATTATCAGGATAAATCTATATGGTTTATTCACAGCGGAGTATTGTTGCATGTCGGCGAGGTCTGCTTGAAATAAATCGTTTTTACCGTAAACGAGGACGCGACGCCGCGGGTAATTCCTTCAAGCCGGCGCGTGGAGTTCCGCAGCAATAGCACGTTTAGACATAAGGTATTTTTTTAATACCGCTTCGACTAACTCTTCACAAATCGATATTATTCCGTTACGAACCCCCGTGTTACCGGCCGCGAGAGACGAATACAATAGATGTAGTCTATCGACCAGCTCGTTAGGTTTATTCCAATATATTATATTGTGTTTTTGGAATCGCATATTAATACCCGTAGCAATAATAATATTATTTTCCCCCGAAAACAAATTTGAAATTATTTTATATTTTAACCCTCCAGATTTACGAATATGTTCACTGTATGACGTTCTATGCGCTGATGTCTGAATTAAGATCAGTTTATATGTATTTAAATCTGCTTGCGTATATTTTCTCGACTCGGGGGTCTTCAGAAATAATAAATCAATAAGTCCGTCCGTCACTGGGTATGTACGTGTATCGCCTCCTATGTGTATCACGTTATCGATAAATTGTATTAGTTTATTACCCAATCCGAATATGTTGTTTATTAATTGTTTAGGTCCATATATTCGGTCCGACCCCGATTTGGTAAGGTCCAAAATGTGGATTCAAATCTCTATAAGATTTAGGCGCGGGCTGAAGGAGTGGGGGACGGTTCACGACATAACCCGCATTTGTTACCGTCGACGCCCTCGACGACAGGGCTGGCGGTGGCGGGAACGTCTGTACAGGCGACCTTTTGATATTCGATTTTATCTCGTTCAGAGGCCCGATAATCGAACTAAATGTGTTATTAATTAACGAGTCTGTTTCAAATCTACCCGTTTTTAACGCGTTATATTTCTGTTTTATATTTGCTCTCGCTTGAATTATATCTGTCAATATCGTAGGCGTTGATACTGGCGAGTTGTTCACCTTATCCATGATCCCGAGTTAATGTAGCTAATTCCTGTGTGTTGCCTTATTATACAACGACATACTTATCGAAGCCGTGCCTATACCGACCATTGTCGTGTTCATTTTCGCTACTAATAACAACGAATTCGAATCTGCATCCCCGCCAGCATGCCATGCAAAAATCTTTGAACTCAGAGTATTTGATGTCTCCAGAACAATGCTCGTCGTAACATGCTTTAAATTCGACTCTCTTGCTTGATTCGTACATACCCAAGAGCAGACCGTCAATACACGATAAGGAAAATCCACTATACTTTCCGGCGTAAGAGTTTTCTTCACACAGGAGCCTTGTGAAATCGCGATCGACCAAAGCCTCGACATCGCTGTGTGCATACAATTCGGGGCCGAAGTTTTAAACGCGTGGTTTTGAGCAGTATTGTCTAAGTTTGGTATCACGTATGTAGCCTCTAATTTCAGGTTGTATTTAATCGGGTTAATCCACACGTGCTCGCGTAATTTCGCAACTAATTCGGACTCTACGAGTTGAGGAACGCCCGATAACTGGCTACTTTATCGACGTTTTTTCTGAAATACCACACACTTGTGCGATTAAGTGACGATTAAATTTGAATAAATCCCCGGTATATTAACCCTTAGCATACGAGCCATTTTACGCTTGATGTTTTTACTAGTATTTTTCGTTTAAGCCACGCTTTCCTCGTTCGATAGTGGAGAGTCTGATCTATCGAGCGCGTCAGCTGTGTCCGAATGGATGGTGATAGCCTGTGCGGTAGGCGGGGAAACGATCGCCGGTGTGCGGGACGTGTATGGCGAGGCTTGAGGTTGGGGGGTATGTGTGTCCGCACAACGGTGATGTCTCGAGAAGACCGTCGGAGTCGAAGCATCTGGCTGAGCGTGCGGTGTAGTGGCAGGGGGTGCCCAGTTTATGACCTAACATATATTATTAATATTAAGATAGTGTCGGTATTATTTATAAGGGGAAAAAAATATTTACCCATTGCTACACCTATCCGTACAGCGTCACGAAATTCTGGAGTGTTTTTCGCGATCACTATTTTAAAAATAATTTAATTAATAACCCGAGTAAATCATTGTCGACCCGGAAAAAACATCGTTTGTGTGAAATTCGAATTGTTGACGATACATAAATCTAGTTATTTATCATCTCTTATTCGAGATATAAAAAACGATTTAAACTAGTTTTTATACTTGCGTATAAATAACTAAGAGGTTTTTTTCCGGATCAACGATATAATATTCAATGTATTTACTGTGGCACTTTTGAACGTGGATATTGAGATTGGTCCGCCGGGTGTATGTCTTGAGACATATCCCGCAAGAATTCACTGATCCATCGTGGGTTTTAGCGTGTCTGTTCAGATCACTTTTTCACATAACACGCAGTTAAACATTTTTTAAAAATTTAATACTGGAGAAGTTATTTAACAGAGTGAGCGAGGTAATATGAGTATACACCAGTTGTCGTCGAGCTGCACTGGCCGTCTGATTTGTAGAACATATGAACGGGTGGGTGACGCGAATATTGTGTGCGGTGGCGGGCGGGCGGGTTTCGGCGGGTATTCGATATTTGTAAACATTATCCGTAAGAGGTGTAGAAATATTTGACCGCTAGTACTAAGCAGCACTGAGGCATAGTACATTCTATAATGCGATATTATAATATACTCATCGCGCAACATGTGTCGGCAATGATACCACGCGCATCTGTCTTCGACGTCAGCGCCAGTTATCTGATAACTGGAGATAACTAAACGCCATATCACAGATCGCTATTCGAATATTTTAATTTTTAATTATTATTATTATTTTGCGTATAACTTGCGATGCCGACTAGGTATCGCCGTATAACCGACAGTTGCTTACAGACGGTTACACTGGCTAGAAGTGCCTTATTCACACGTTAACAGCTTGAACGCATTATTTACGATTTAAAATATTTTTATACGTTTCATTTTAAATGAATTTATCTAAAATGTACCGTCGATTGTCGATCGCTAGTGCGTTTGGTACGTGAGATTTCGGATCCTGAATATCCTCAGTATACAAGCGGTTTATCGAGGCTGAAAACATTCGATTCTCACGCGCCTCGATCGTGTCAAGATAAATATTCACTGGCTGAATGTGGATTCACTTACACCGGAACGGGTGACTTGGTTCAATGTCATTACTGCGACATATTGTTGGGGCAATGGGAGGAAAATGATGAAGTTTGGCAGTAACACGCCATGCTCAACCCTAAAAGTGTATTTGTATTTTTATATAAAGGCATGAAATATATTGAAAATGTAAAAATTGAATTTAATAACAAGCGTAGTGATAATAGCGGCATTCGAGCCTGAAGTTGTAAATCGGGGCCCTATGATGATGGTAATAATAGTAATAGTGGAGCTCATATATGTAAATCTGAATCGTATGATGTCGTCGGTTGACCTGCAGCACCGCCTATGTTCATTTTAACACAATAACCTATATAATATGTCATATGATATTTGTATTGAATAAACATGAAATTATGTTAACCAATTAAATCATGTTATTATTTGACTTGATATTGTAGTAACCACATCGCTCTCACCGCTTGGTTGCTCACGCTTCTTTTACGACGAATGCACGTTGACGTTGTAGACTTCGATTCGAGGATTTAGGTTAGATAGAAAAAGTAGTTAACACTTTTTCTGAGTTATTAATTTATCTTTATTTAACAGTTAAAAACATTTAATAATAAACAATATAAATTTGTCGGCAGAATATAAGTATTCTGTCGGATAGTTATTGCACTAAACTGGGAATTTGGTACTTATGAAGGCGGCAATGCGGCTGTTACTTGTCCACGACCTTCATTAGTACTATTAAGGTTGTGAGTATGGACTATCTCTGGAGTCCTCTGTGATGAGGGTTCCTATTTATAGGGGACATGCCGTGATTAGGGAGAGGATGATTGACGTCATATTATGGTGTGATGTGTACAGCTTTGCTCTAAGCCAATTGGTGGCAGCATCCGTGGCCTGTTTTGGTGGCGTGATGATGATCAGGTTAGGTTAGGTCGGTTTACTACAGTATCCTGCTTGTATGTATGTATAAATGATAAAATTCGAAAAACCGCGTCCGACCGATTAGCGGATAGATGGCGCCACCATCGGTGTTAATATGATGAGAGACGCGCGCGCGCGGCGTCCACGTGACGGCGTTGGCGGGAGTGGTCGCTAGACCGGTCGGTGGAGATCGGGGAGTTCACGTTATACGGGCGTGGTGGGGCGGTGTCGGCGCGCGGATTGCACGTGTCACGAATGCGGGGGCCCGCCCGCGCACACGCACGGCGAGCGTGTTATGGACAGGGCGGCGTGGGGTGCTTATTACGTGTGGTACCACGGTATAGGCGGGGGTGGGGTTGTCGTGCCTCACGTTATCGAGGTATGGTCGGGGGTGGTGGCTCAATATAGGCTGGGAAGGAGTGGGGTTAGGTTAAGTTGGTGGCTCGGGTGTCTCTGGTGGAGTAATACAGGTGGTGGGTGGGGGGGTGGTGAAGCGGGGCCCAGTGTTGAGACCAGATAATTAAAAATTATCTAGATATGGATAAAAGATAATTGCTTTTATGTTATCTGGATTAAGATAAGATAACATGTATTTTAATTATCTCAGATTAGATAAGATACAAATAAAATTTATCTAGATAAAAAAAAGATAAAAATTTAAATATTTAAAATAGTTTCATTTAATCAACAATTAAATTTATATTTTCTATTGGAAATCAATTCATCTATCAATGATAAAAGTCTTATGATTAGGAACACAGATTTTTTAACATAAATAATGACTATTCAACAATTTTCTTTATTAATGTTTACCCATTGGCCATTTTTACTCACATAATTCAAAGATTAATTTAAGTATAATTATTAATTGATATTTTAAAATTAATTAATAGGTATAAAATGGACTTATTCAATTAATTACTATATTTCATAGTACTAGAAAAAATTAATCAATTTTGAAGTTTAAATTTCTAATTAACAACTATTTCCATAAACCATTTTTAAAACATTTATATTGTATTTAATGAGTAATGACCTTACAAAATAAAATGTAAGCATAAGAAACATTTTAAATTTAAAGCATTATAAATTATAATACAAAACATAATTTTCCAAACAAAAATCTCTTTTTATTAATAACTTAAGAATTCCAAATTAAAATGAATATTATTTAAATAATTCATAAGTATAATATTATACTTTATACTTAATCAGTAGGAGAGTTGTGTTATATTTAAAAAAAACTTGTTTTATTATTGAATATGAATCGAGAATAGTTAAATCTTTATTGTTAGTATTTAAATATGATGAAATTTGATTATTTACAAAACTTTGATTTGTTTGGTTATCTACATCTAAGTTTAAATTGGAATATGAGCAATTGGGACCTTCAGATAAAATTTGAAAAAAATCTTCCTCACGACTATTACCATCCAAATGTACTTCTGTATCGAGATTATCGACTGAAGAAGAACTTATTGAAATGCATTCTTCTAAAAATATTTGTTCGCATTAAGATTTATATCTTTAAGGTACCCATGTCAGTTTGAATTTAGGATGACTAATTGCAGATAAAATGTATGGCTTACTTTTCATATTTTTCAAATCAATTATGTAATCAAATCTCTTTTCAATGCTACTTATTATTTTCATACATAAAGTCCAAAGTGTATTAAGTTATTCATTTGTATCATAAGAAGTCTCAATGCCAATATAGAAGGAACCACATAGCCTAGAAAACAAGACTTTTCACCCTGAAGCTTATCTAACGCCAGTGGGTCCATTACTTTGGAATACTCTTCTAAGAATATCCATTCATATTATTTTATTTTACTTAATTTTAACTCTTCAAAAACTAAAACCAATCTATCTTTATGAGAAACAACGTTTTGAACAGCATTGTACAAAGAATTCCATCTGGTAACAACTGGCACAGGATATTTACAATTACACAAGTCTGTGACTTTATCCGATGCAACAGTGCTTCTGCTACATAAGTTCCAAAAAGAAAATAATTCTTTAAATACTGTTTTTGATATTTTATTGTAAGCATCTTGTTCTATTTTAGATATGTCAGATGTAGCTATTAAATTTAAAGAGTGAGCGCACATGTTATATGTCTTGGCAAAGAAATAGAATTAGGATCAAAATCCATTGAAGAAAAATCAATTATTTCTAAACTGGGAATATCAGAATCGTTTTCTGAGTCTGAATTATTTATAATTTCATAATAATTATCGGAGTCACTACTAATAATACCTAAATAATTTGGATCATTAACATTTTTAGTATTATTAGTATTATCAATATATTGGCCAGAAAATATGCGAAATGCTTTACAAAAAATTGAAGCGTTATCTGTTACAATATGCGAAACCTTTTCACAATTAATTTTATACTCTTCCATTATTTTAGTTATTACTTTTGAAATATTTAAGTGTGTATGGCTACCTTTTATCCGTTTACAAGCCAATTTATACGAATTTCGGTTGTAATTGGTTTCATTTATATAACGACATGTCATTCCTAAATAACTTTTGTTATTAGAGCTCCAGATATCAGCAGTTAAATAAATAAAATTTTGATTTTCAATTAATTCAGTCAATATCTTTACTCATGTTTAACTTTTAGTTCATTAGCAATTACCCTCCTATGTGAAAGTACAATATGTTGAGAAGTTAAGCCTTGAATTAAACGTTGAAACGATGGTTTCTCACAAGTTATAAGTGGCTTTATTTCTTCAACAATATAATTGAATATAAGATCCTTAACCTGTAACAAAAATGTAAAATATATATTTATAACTTTTTAAAAATTGTAAAAATGAAATAATAGTATATGGTAATATAAGTTATTTTTATATCTATTTAAATTCTTATATCATTATCAAATTTGTAAATTTATAACGTTTTATCTAAATTACATTTTTATACAGCTACAGAAGTCAGATAATAATAAAGTAACATTTAAAATAATCAGTTCAATATAAACACAAAAATAATCAATGTTTCTCATTTTCTTGAATCATAGCAAAAATTTATAATTAAATTAATTTAAGCTAAATATACTTTTACTATCTCATAATATGGTTTATAATAAATTGGTTAATATTTACGAAATATATAACTTTATATTTGAAATAATATATTTACCAACCTACTTCCTAATTAATCTACTTAACCCATCCACAGAATAAGTGTCTCAGTTATGGCAATAATATCATTCTTTATTAAGTCAAATAAATATAAATATATGTATATAATATATACTGTATGCATTGTATATTGTATACATGGTAGTGTGGTTAACTTACATCGTTTTTTGAAATTTCAGATTGTTTAAATGATAACTTTGATTGTTTTTTTCCAAATAAATTACTAGTACCGAGTTCATCATTTGTTCTTTTCTTTTTAGCATCTTTTTTAGCTTGTACTTTAGACATCATAAAACTATGTTTAAGCTGTAAAATGAAATAGATAATATAAGTTAAAAATATTATAGCAATAAATAAATAAATAAATAAATACCTCACAATAAAAAAATAGGTACCTTTATGTGACTGAGGAAATTTCTCTTGAGGCCATTTATTACTTTGGAACATGTAGTAAATTTTGCAGAAACTTTAATGCCATCGGGTGAAACAATTTTATATAATTCACCATCAAACAAGTATGACATTTTGGACAGTTGTTCATCAGCGGATTTAGTATTTTCATTTGCATGCTGTACTGTAGTAGAAGGATCATCCACGTATCCGCATTCCAATGACAGAGTATTGCGCACTTTTTTCAATGCGGAATCCGCACATAAATCCGTGGATTTAATCATGAACCGTTTCGTTTTTATAATTTAATTTGATATATCGACGGATATCACAAATGTATATTAATGTATATTATACATAACAACATGTATTAAGAATAAAAGTATTAATACAACCAGAAAGCGTCAATTAGTAATGACAGAGCGTATAGACTATAGATCTGATTACTGATTAGTACCGACTTCTAGCAAAGCAAAATAAATTATGATATTATTACTAATGTTCTTCCGCGCATAGTATTAATACTATTAAATACCCAGTGTCCGTACGGTTTATTATTATCATTGACATAATAATTTAATTTAATTTCGGTCTATTTATAGAGTGGGAACTCATTTTTTCTGTTATAGCTTAATAATTCTATATTATGATTTACGACGTTCGTAGATTATTTTTGTTGATCCTGTTATTATATTTTACATTATGAATATTTGACATATTTTATAAAATGGACTCCATAGACCATAATATTAACTTCCATGCATACAGGGTGCTCAAAAAAATTTTTTCCGGTTTATTTATATTATCTAGATAATTACTAAAAAGGTAACGATTTTTTTATCTTAGATAACCCTTAGATACCTATTCACATTTTCATCTAGATAAGATAAAAGATAAATAAATATTATTTAGATGAAATATCTAGATAAGTCTCAACACCGACCGGGGGGTCATTCGGAGCGTCCTTTCTATACTACTATGTATCACACTATATGAATAGTTTTAGTTATAATTATAATGCAAAATTACATAATTTGAATATAAAACTTAAGGAATCACTGTCTCGAAAAGTATTAACATATCTGAGAATATTTTTATGGGTAAATTATTTGAGGTAATTATATCTATATGACATATAAAACAAACTTTTATATGTTAAAATTACTCTTTACTATTTTTTATCCTCATAGTTTTTAACTTATAATTTTTTTTTATGGACAACATACATAGGTAAAGTTTTAATTTAATATTTCGATAAAAGTTCTAATGTTTCTTAATTTTATAATATACTTATCTAAACCGTACTGAAATTCAAATTCAAAATGAGTGATAGGTAATAATGTATTAATGTAGTTTATTAAGTAAAAATTATAATAAAGATTATTGTTTTGAATACAAATATAGGTAAAACTAATTTTGTTAATTAATATGTTAATTATAAAAAAGTTTATCTTAATACACAAATTATAACATGAATATAAACTGATCTAATAGGGATTTCGTTTACCGAATTCACTGTTGCATTTAAACAATCTGAAAGTGATATTTACAATTGGCCTGTATCATAATGGCATAATTATGCTTAAAACTAAAATCATTACGACTATAGCAATGCAAAATAAACTAAATAAAACCTGTTTTATATAAAGTTTTTAAAGTGTTGATAAATTATAGGTTTTATATATAATATCCGAGTGTTACGGCCGTACAGGGTAACAAAAAAAATTTAGTTTTACTACTTTGCTCAACTAAACTTTAAAATATTCAATTATAACTTACAACCCTTTCGAAATTCAAACTCGTCATATACACAATAATGTGTGCTGTACGTGTTTATATCATATTTATTTAAATTAATACATTATACACAAATCGTCGTTTTAATTGTTTTTTGACGTATTAAATTATTTTTTAGATTCTGAGCGAAGTGGTGAATGAATTGATTTTACAAAGATCTGTATACACGATAAGTCAGGAGTCGAATAAATATTTTGATTTCAAACTTCAGTATCTTTTCTGGTAGTATCTAGTTCTAGTTGGAGCATTCGTGAGGTCAAAATTTAATAAATAGTTAACTATTTAATAATAAGTACTTTGAACAAGATCATTATGGGTGATGATAGTTATTTATTATTTATTATCCAGATCAAATATTTCCTGAATGGCAAATTATGTTGCATATCCTTTTTTCCGTGAAGAAAATATAGAATCGTGTTCCAACCAACGTTTTTTTTTCCATAAAAGTCAATTTAAATTTAGTTCATTGGATCAAAAATCTTGATACCTGAATACCTAAGTAAAATTATTATGGCTTTTTTATCGTGCCTTCTTCCTTTTTTCTCGTAGTCAATACGTTTGTTTTATTGTTCATATTAGTCATCTACAACAATACCTTTTGACTATAATGTGTTTCTTGTAACGTAATAAATTTCTAAGAGAATTGCACCTGAATCAATAATTAGTATCAAATAAAACACGTGGAAGACGCCATAGGCATTTTAAACAGATGTGTAATCGTGACTTACGAGAATATGGCAAGCACATACCAGTTTTCGACAAAATGAGTTTTAATTTTTTTATGTGACTGTACATCGAATCGCCATAGATGTATAGAATTCTTTATAATAGGGCTAGTTGTTTTACTAATTTATTTATCAATACTGGCGTACCGTAGAATGCTCTGAATAGATTCACGGAATATTAAGCTGGTTAAACTAATTATGAATATTTTAAATATTGCATTATAAATCAGAAAATAGTAGAATTTTTAAAGAATCTAAGATTAATAACATACGATTTAAAAAAAAAATTATATAGTTGCGTTGGTAATTAAATGAGGCATTCCTACTCCTAAATGATTCAAAGTAGAAAACATATTATCTGCAAGTGGATAAATAAGCGTGTTTTGACTGACTCGCTGACCGATCAATGTAGAGCCTAAATAATGATAGCTCGAGGTGGTTAGGTTAAGTGAATATTAAAGAACGAATTAACCTAAATTAGAAACATACAGAGTTGACATTTTTAATGTACAACGAAATGCATTGTCGATATGTGTTAATATAATATTATTGTGTCAGTTTTGTCTAACAATTATTATGAAGAGCTGCATATGTAGCCAAGACTTGATATATTTTCTATTCTATTTTAAATGGTTTTCTGGACTCCCGCGTCACTTGACATTTTGATGATAATTCCATCTCTAGCTTTACATTTCATATTTTCATGGATTACATTGAGTACTTTGTCAGCAGTTTGAATATATGTATAAACTAGCTGATCCCGCGCGCTTTGTTGCCTTTACAGAATTACAATTATTAAAAAATGTGATTATTTAACTTATTTTGAGTTGTAACTCTGCAATTAGTGAAACTTGGCCACCTTGGATTATTTTATTTTTATTGAATACACAGACAAGAGCCCTTTGAGCAAATATGCAAAACGTATAAACATTTAAATATGACTATCTTAATGATAACAGAAAAGAATACAGAAAAAAGTGGGTAAGTGGATGTCACTCTGCTGTACAGTAGGTTACAAGTGGGTCACTGTAATGGAAGGTGTTAAATTTGAATTCAATAATGTAATATCATTGTATAAGAAAAACGATTCTTAGCGGAAACGGTCATTCAGCCTATGATATTATCAAGTACATTTGATGATATTATTGTGAATAAAGTAATTTATGTATAACCTATTTACGTGGAACCTTATTTTCAATTTTCAATCCTTAGCTATGAAAGTTGAACATTTTATAAATTTGTAACTACAAAATAATTATTAAATTATGAAATTGATAAATTTTGTCAAAATTTGAACTTTAAATGCTTATAAAAAAAATTGTGCCTATGTATTTTTAATACTTTTCATCTGCCTTTGAAACAATAACCTAGGAGTTATGCTACTTAAGTCACAATAGGTCAAATCATTGTTTTTACAAATTATAGTTAAATAAATCAAATTCATAATGTTTGTTTGAATTAACTTGAATCTAATATAAAATTCACGTTATTTACAACTTCTTGCTTATTTCTCCACTCGCAGTCAATATGTTTTCTACTTTGAATCACTTAGGAGTAGGAATGCTTCATTTAATTACCAACACAACTATATAATTTTTTTTTTAAAATCGTATATTATTAATCATTTATGAATTTAAAATTTTTTTCTTCATCTGCCTTTGAAACAATAACCTAGGAGCCTTCTATTAAATTGTCTAGCTTTTTTACCCAACAATAAAAATTTTATTGATATTAATGGAAAAAAAAAACTAAAAAAAATGGAAACTGAAATTGTCGGTTAGGTCAATAAGTCAAAATATTTGAAAAACTAATATGGTGTATAAAAAATGCTAATACAAACATTCAGTCAAAATTGCATGTACCTACGGTTAGGTTAGAAGTTGATCTATTTTTATTTTTATTTTATTTCCATTTATTTCGGGAATTTTATTAAGTTGACCAATTGTAATTTCAATTAGATTTATCGAATCAACAAGAGACACATTAGACTTTCCAAACTAAACAAGATAACATAATACAACGGTCTTATTACTATATATTTTTTATTATACGTACCTCATCGTATTTGTAAAAATCAATGTTCTTAGAACTAAGTCTGTGACCCAGAAAGACAAAAGGACACATGTTTATTTTACACTTGTCTGGTTGTTTAATACGAATAAAAGATATCATGCATTTACCAGTCGCGTAATTACAACGTATGGTGTCCCGCAATATATTATTTTCATTGTACATATTTATTATATACCCATTATATATTATATAAAAAATATATATACTCATCAAACAGGGATTTTGATATTTAAGATGGACATAACTGTTTATAAATGCTTTCTTTTGGTTTTAGGAGAAATAATCATTAGAATTATGAATATTATCTATTTTAATTAGTTTCTTTAAGTCTCGATAGGAGAAGGTATTCATATTGAATGTACTCAATAATTGTAATATACAAATACAATACTATGTAGGGACACTGGTCTAGCCTACTGTAGAACATAAAGTCACAACAGGTCAAATCATAGTTTTTAGAAATTATAATTAAATAAATCAAAATTCATAATGCTCGAACTAACTTAAATCACATATGAAATTCACGTTATTGACAGTTTCCTTCTTATTTATCCACTCGCAGTTTATATATTTTCTACTTTGAATCATCTAGGAGTAGGAATGCTTCATGTAATTACTAACGCAACTATATAATTTTTTTTAAAAATCGTATTTTATTAATCATAGATTCTTTAAAAAATCTACTATTTTCTGATTAATAATGACATTTGTTTTTTGATAAATGTAGACAGTTACATTTTCAAATCTTAGATTTAAAAAGAAAAATTTTATGAATTCTCAATTCAAAATCATTTGCTAATTTTCATGAATTTTCCGTATTTTGTCAATATTTTAACTTTAAATGCCTATAAATAAAAACTGTGACAAAGGATTAAAAATTTATTTTTTCATCTGCCTTTGAAACAATAACCTAGGAGCCTTGTATTAAATTTTCAAGCCTTTTTACCCAACAATAAACATTTTTTTGATATTTATGGAAAAAAAAATTACAAAAAAAGGAAGCTGAAAACAGCTCAAAATAAGTCAAAATATTTGAAAATATTATTTGGTGTATAGGAAATGGTAATACAAACATTCAGTCAAAATTGCATGTACCTACGGTCTTTTGTTTTTAGGGTTTCACCAAAAAACCAAAATCGATCTTTTCGAAAACAGATTTTGCGTAAAAATTCCCGTTTTTCCTTAATTTTTCTTTTGTTTTTCAAGGCGCTTTTAAAAACTACTGAGACATTTTCACCCTTTTCCCCCAAAGTACCAAGTAGACTCACTTTCCTATCAGAAAATTTACTGTTGAAGAAAATCCAAGCACTTTTACTGTCTGAAAAGGTGAAGACGGACACAAAAAAAAACACACATCATTGGTTGAAGTTGATCAATTTTTATTTTTATTTTATTTCCATTTATTCCGGGAATTTTATGAAGTTTACCAATTGTAATTTCAATTAGATTTACCGAATCAACAAGAGACACATTAGACTTTCCAAACTTTTGATGCATGTTACGAGAACAAATAAATGGGCCTTAATAAATATAAGATCGTTTTCTATTGTTTACCAGACAACAGTTCCATATACGCCAGAGCAGAATGGAAAAGTCGAACGAGAAAATCGTACAATCGTAGAGTCAGCGAGGACAATGATTTGTGCGAAAAATCTGGATGTCTCACTTTGGGCAGAGGCGGTAAACACGGATGTTTACACGCTCAATCGAACAGGAACCAGTTCAGTTAAATATAATTCACCGTACGAGTTATATTATAAGGTCATGCCAGATATTAAACATTTGCGAGTTTTTGGTACTGTCGTATATACACACATACCAAAACAAAAACGCAAAAGTGAAAGAGGAATATTTGTTGGCTATTCGAATAACACGAAAGGTTATCGTGTGTTTTATTCGAAAACAAATACGATATCAGTGTCTAGAGACATTATATTCGAAAACGAAATTAATAAAATTGAAAATATAATTGTAGACAAGATAGAATTTACAGATACACCGACTCAGATCAAGGACGATCCAGTCGAGGTCGAATTGACGATGGTCGACACAACAGGAGTGGCATGGTATTGCGGGATCGAAACACACTAAAAGCGCCGATCAGGTATAATGTGTCGTCGTTCATCGCCAATTGCGACCAGCCATTAAATCGTAACGAAGCGATTACAGGACCACATAAAAACGAATGGGAAAACGCTATGTGCGATGAAATAACGTCATTACACGAAAACATTTGTCATTTGTTTTAGGGTTGCACCAAAAAACCAAAATCGATCTTTTCGAAAACAGATTTTGCGTAAAAATTCCCGTTTTTCCTTAATTTTTCTTTTGTTCTTCACGGTACTTTTAAAAACTACTTAGAAATTTTCACTTTTTTTCCCCCCCAAAGTACCAAGTAGACTCACTTTCCTATCAGAAAAGTTACTGTTGAAGAAAATCCAAGCACTTTTACTCTCTGAAAAGGTGAAGACAGACACAAAAAAAAAAAAAAACACACATCATTGTAAAATCAATACATTCATCGCGTCGCTCAGAATCTAAAATTTAAATAATAAATTTATAGGTTCATTTTTAAAACATAAACAAAATAACATAATACAATAGGCTTATGACTGTATATTTTCTATTATACGTACCTCATCGTATTTGTAAAGATCAATGTTCTTAGAACTAAGTCTGTGACCCAAAAAAACAAAACGACACATGTTTATTTTACACTTGTCTGGTCGTTTATTACGAATAAAAGATATCATGCATTTACCAGTGGCGCAATTACAACGTATGGTGTCCTGCAATATATTATTTTCATTGTACATATTTATTATATACCTTTATATATTATATAAAAAATATAAATAGTCATCAAACAGGGATTTTGATATTTAAGATGGACTTTATTGTTTATAAATACTTTCTTTTGGTTATAGGAGAGATAATTATTAGAATTATATATATTATCTATTTTAATTACTTTCTTTAAGTCACGATAGGAGAAGGTTCTCATATTGAATGTACTCAATAGTTGTAATATACAATTACAATACCATGTAGAGACACTGGTCTAGCCTACTGTAGAACATAGTTAAGTCACAACAGCTCAAATCATAGTTTCTACAAATTATAGTTAAATAAATCAAAATTAAGTACTTACTGACTGGGAGATTTTTGACTATTTAATTCTTCAATAATTTTTTTTAAACCTTGGAAATTATTACATTTAAAAATAGCAGCTTCCAACCACGTTCTCCTTCTGGTTATTACTGCTTCAGGTGGTAACGGAATATCTGGTAATATTTCTTTATACACTTGTACATGATATGGAGATTTTAGAAATTCGGTTATTGTGTTATTAATTAATTAATTTATGTCTGGGTACATTTCTCTGACCTTTCTTTCTACTTTATTAAACATGCGAGCTACACATATAACATGAATGAAGTCGGGATAGAAAACTGCTAGTGACTGTCCCGTTTTCATCATGAACGGCGCAGCAACTGAGAGCATCAACAATACTTTTTCATCATTTCCGCGCAAAGGCCACAGTAATTTTAACCCATCATTCACAAATCGAGCCACACTAGAATGATTAGTCTTTTATAAAACTTTACATGTTAAGTAAAAAGAACGAGTCTGATGATTTGACTTTAATATCCCAACCAATAAATTCACCACATAACGGCCATTTATATCTGTTGTCTCATCAACAGCAAATCAAATATTATTAATGCTTATTTCATTTTTTATATTGGATAAAGTCTTATTATAACAATGTGATGGATAATTTTTTCTCTACAGACTTTCATCGGATATATTTCAGAAATCGATTCTGATAAAAACTTTTGTTTTGAAGTGTTTAACTTACGCTTTTGAGCTTCTTGGTGTGAAAATTTATCTACATGTTGTGAAAACTGAGATTTTTTAATGCACGGTACATTTTTATTACACACTTGACAAAAAATAGTTGTGCTATCAGTTGTAAAATATATATTGTTTTTATTTAATGATTGAATCCACTGTGAAATTAAATCTTTTAATTTAGTTGATGGTGTTTTCGGCATTATGAACAAGTAAAAACAAGTAACTAATGAAATATAATGAAACTATAATGTATACCTATGTCAACACTACACGTCACGCGACACCGCAGTGTTGTACCGTAGGTGCATGTAGTAATAATCGAACGCCTTGAGGTAGCTATTTTTGAAGTGTTGCAATAATTCCATTTCTTGTCGGGCATCGTTATCTTGGATAAGTCACTTATCTACAACTGAATATTACTGTACATTACTAATTAAGGCACGATCGTACATACGATGGTTATAATACGTATATATAATGTATCAATATAATGTCACTATTATCGGACACATAATTTATATTATTTACGCCACTGCAACAAAAAATATCGAATGTCTATAAAAATGAATCGACATATTCTCAAAAATTCTAAAAAAACTTTTGCCATTAATTCACCGGTTTCATGATTTGTAACGATTTTGAACCCCCGTCTGACTGCATAGCCTTAAAAAAAATATGCAAAAGAATATAATTCCAGCCCCTAGTTATTACGATTAGGTATAAAAAAAATTAATAAATAATAAAAGTAGATATACGGTATTTTCGGTAATTACCGATTTACGGTAACCGGTAGGTATTCTAAAATACCGAAAATACTGGATATCGGTATTTTTTAATTACCGTTAATGACCAGTATATCGAAAATGTTGCTAGCCCGAGATAAACCGTCTCCTCTCAGAATCGTTTTTTGTTTACAATTATATTATATCATTAAATTCAAATGCAGTACCATTCATTACAGTGAACCACGTGTAGCCTACTGTACAGTATAACGTCATCCACTTGCCTGGTTTTCAAAAATTCTTTAAAAAAGTTTACTGGAACCTGGGAAGTAAAATAAATCGTTTGAAGTAAGATATTGCATATTTAACTGTAAATTAACAAATTCAACTATTTCCTTATATTATGGTCTTATTAAAAAACTATTAACCTTAGGTTCTTGAATTTTTCATCAAATGTTATGTTTATTTTATCATTTTCTATACATGATAAAACTTTCAAAATATTTTGACTCTTTTTGAGTTATTAATAGACATTTGAAATTTGAAATTTTTGTAATTTTTGATTCTATAAATGTATAATAATATAATAAATACAATTTTATTCGTTTGCACAAAAAGCTTAGAAACTTATATCAAGTTCCTTATATGTTATTCTAATAGCTATATTAATAAATATTAAATATATATTGGTGCGATTATTTTTAAGTACCTATTTAAAGTTCAAATTTTTACAAAATTTATTAAAATCTCGAAAATATTCAATTATTTTCTAGTTACAAATTATAAAATATTCGATTCTTATACCTAAGTATTTAATTTCTAAGACCTATTCTCATAAATAATCCATACAGTTACCAAAGTCTAACCAAAAATCTTATATAAACACAGTTATTTTTACAGACATTTTAAGTTCAAATTTTATGAAAAAATCAACCAATGAGAAGTGGAGAACTACTACATTGGCCTGAGGTCAAGGAGAGCCGCAAACTGGATAAACTATCCCAACTGTTATGATACGTATCCATTTTGTTGTATTATTTTCTACAATTGTTTATGCATAATATTGAATACACAAATTATGTTTGCTTAATAACCCTTTAAATATCAAAACTAAAATCTACTTTATATTATTCTTATTTTCCACGCTGTAAATATTATTAGTTTATTGTACCTACAAACATGGTGAAAAAAATAATATGTTTGCTATATTTCTTATGTTAAATTTTATTAGTTGTATATACGCTGATCGTCGTAAGTATCTATTAATTTTTTTTTACCATACATGATACATTATAGATTAATATTATTGGAAAACCATAGGTATAAAAATATAAAAACATAATTGTAATTATAATTCATAAACTATTATCCTAAAGAAATAATAACCAAATAGTATTCATTTAACAGAATAAGATTAAAAGCAAAATTACATTTTTAACACAATAATCCTTTTGAGTCTATGAGCAAGAACAATACTGTTGAAATATACAATTAATACTAGTATTCAACCTTGACACGTGTGTACATTTTAGTAACTTGTTATACGAGTGTACGACTCACTCTCTTTACGGATGTAACACGACCTCGGTGGTGCATATATATTGGACCTTTGTAGTATGTAATACTTACTTGCACAGCCACCGTCGTACAGTAAGTATACGGTGTGTGTGTATTGTCACAGTTAAATAATCCAGTTGTACGTTATTATATATTATACTTATACATAATCATATTGTCGTGTTGTTACTCATCGCTACCTCATCATTTTTTAAATATAAATTTTTTTATAACCATTATCATTATTTTATAGATAAAATTATAATAATTATTATACCATTTTATAAGTTATTATATTTTAATTTACAACAATCTTAGAGAATCACTCACCCACGTAATATTGTGTTTCATTGCTTTATAAGCGTATAGGTAGTAGGTACGACAGAATATTTTAGTTCAGGTGAACTAATTCTCTATTGTTAACTATAATTGACTCATTATCAAACTTTGAGGTCGGAATATTGTCTAGGTGACGGGG
The DNA here is from genome assembly GCA_008086715.1 of Sitobion miscanthi. Taxonomy (NCBI): domain Eukaryota; kingdom Metazoa; phylum Arthropoda; class Insecta; order Hemiptera; family Aphididae; genus Sitobion; species Sitobion miscanthi. The sequence continues at coordinate 62,355 of SSSL01000256.1, forward strand.
TATCTCTGAAGGATCTCGTTAGTGTTTTAATTGTTGAGTGATTTGTAAACATTACAAAGTATTACAATATCAAAATGTTTGTAACTTACATCAATATTTAAATATCAATTAAAGCATAAAAGTTGACCTTGATCATATTATTATATTTACATTTGATAATACTAAAGTCAATCTAATCTAATATTAAAATTAACATCACAAAATTGGTTTTATTTTAATTTTAAGCATGTTGAGTATAGGTACCTAATATATTTGTAAGCGGGTTTGAAGTCCTCTTCAAAGCCAACCATATTACAACCTCGCCATTTTTGAATTATAACATTTAATTATTTTGCATCAAGGTACGGCTTGTATGAGTAAGTATTATTATATTATACCTAACAACGTACTTATAAATTACATATGTATATACAGTGAGATCCAATTTAATCATAATGTGATCACTTTTTACGGTAGAATTATCTCTAAATATAAATAATAAAAAAAAATATTGGTATAAATAATTGTATTATAATTTATAAATCATATCAGAAAAACTAGAATCTAAGGTGAATAAAAATTAAAAATCAACAATCTTATGATCTCAATGATACAATTTGGCGTTTGCATGATATTGTTTCTATGGCAGAGACTGTAGGTGGCATCACAGCGTGCAGTTGATGAAATTAATGAAATTCTCAGAAGATTGGAAATAACAATATGTAGTTGCGTAGTGGAAAAACGAAGATCCTAGTCTGTGCCAGAGACTAAAAAATAAAAGCCAATGTATAAATAGATATTCAAAAGCTAGACCTAACCTTTAAACATGGTGTTGGTTATGTTTGAAAAGGATAAGTCGGATGGAGAAAAAAATCAAAAGAAAATGTACTTAGAAAGTTAGTTAGATCTGTGGCTTGTGGGAGAAAACTGTACAAACCGTCACAATCCGAAATAAGAGCATGAGGCTGGAAAATTGTTAGAAATGCCCTGAGATATCCAGAAGAGAACTTCAGGACGTCCCCGAAACTCGTATATAGTTGTCCTATATTATATTTATTATGTATATATAATATACCTTACTATGCCGCAAAGAAATAAACTGAATTTAAAGATATAAGAAAAAAATACTGGGCAGACTGACGTCCGTGAAGTTGGCCCTTACACTTTTTTAAAAAAAGTTTTGCATAGTGCCATTATTTTGCAAGTAATTAGCAAGAATTTGCAAGTCCAATCCCGGAATTTGCAAGTCAAAAACAAAGGAGTTATAAGGGGTGGTACAAAGGCAGGGCCAACATCACGTAGCCCTGACTTGTTGTCGGAAAATTTCAAAACTGGTGTCAATAAACTCGTTATAATTAGCAAGAATTTGCAAGTCCACTCCCGAAATTTGCAAGTCAAAATTCCAACCCCTACGATTTTTCAAAGTTTTCAACCCCAGCCCTGACTTGTTGTCGGAAACTTTCAAAACTGGTGTCGATAAACTCGTTATAATTAGCAAGAATTTGCAAGTTCACTCCCGAAATTTGCAAGTCAAAATTTCAACCCCTACGATTTTTCAAAGTTTTCAACCCCAGCCTTGACTTGTCGGAAACTTTCAAAACTGGTGTCAATAAACTCGTTATAATTAGCAAGAATTTGCAAGTTCACTCCCGAAATTTGCAAGTCAAAATTATAATAATATGATACAAATTCATTGTAGATTATACAGTTAATTTTAATTGAAAAAATATATTTAAATTTATAATTATTTACAAATTCAAATAGAGATGAGTTTTTTTTCAAATTCAAAGATTTAAGACATTACTGTTTGTCAAAATATAGAAGTAAAAACTAACGAAATATTATTTTAGTCTAATTTTAAAAATATAAAAAATAAAGGCAAATGGTTTACCTCATATCGGCCCTTATATAATATTATTTATTTGATTTTGTGCATTGGCTAAATTGCAAATTATTGTTATTTAATTGGCTGCTCTTCGCGATGCCGAATACAGTTTTAATTAATTTACCTGTATACTGTGGAGTAAATTAATCATCCTTGGTCCTTAATTAGGTACATCCTAGTTCATAATTAATTATAACTGCTGGACATTACGCGTGCATACATGAAGAAACAAGTCGGATTTGCAAGCCACCCCTGAATTTGCAAGTCAAAATTACAGTTTCTCAAATATAATGTTAGCAACATAATTATGTCTTCACTAGCTTACTTAAGCTAAAATAATTGAAATGTAACATATAATTTACTGTACTATGTAAATCATTAAGAATTTTGGTTTGTTTTAAAATAAATTCTAATTACAGTTTTTGCATTGTAAAAAATGAGTTTACTCTGCAATTCAACTAAATGTATAATTATCTTTTTATTGTTACTCACCTTTCGTATCTCGGTATAAATGCATGATAGTGAAACTATTCATATAAATAGATCTACATGTACCTACTCTAGCGAAAAGACTGTCTTGTCTTCTTTTTTCAAAGCAATTGATAGTTTATATGTATACTCGAACAGTACACATACAAATAAAAATGTTGTATTTAGGGGGGTAAATACCTACTTCATCCAAAAACACACGTAATTTTTTTTTTTTATTTGTACATAAATACTTATAGATTGTACATACATCACTTAGACAAAAACTAAAAAATAAAATAAGACCAAGGTACTTCGAACCGTTTCTAGCACAAATTGGACACTTAAATAAAAATTTCAGTAGTAAAAATAAATAAATAAAAAACAATAACAAAGCCTGGTGCTGTAAAAATATATCATAAAAAAAAACTACTATATTTTCATATAAAATGTTAATATACATTAAAATATGCGGATTTAATTTTTGATGTGATTCTTTATTACGTATTTTTTGAATCTTTGGCTGTAAATCATTGTGCAGTTCCCAATTGCCATGTGTTTCTTCTAAAAGGTATGTCACGTAATGTCCAGCAGTATAATTAATTATTGAAACTAGGATGTACCTATGAAGGACAAGTATGATTAATTTTACTCACAGTATACAGTTAAAATAATCAACTGGATCGGCATCCAGCCGAAGAGCAGGCAAAATTAAATAACAATAACTTGCTTAATTAGCCAATGCACAAAATCAAATAAATAAATTATAATGACGATATAGGTAAATACAATTGTTTATTTTGTATATTTTTAAAATAGACTAAAAATAATATTCGTTAGTTTTTTACTTATATATTTATTACAAATTATCGTCTTAAATCTTTGAAATTTTGAAAACTCATCTCTATTTGAATTTTTGTAAATAATTCTTAAATTTAAATATATTTTTTCAATTTTAAAATAACTGTATAATCTACAATGAATTTGTATCATATTATTATAATTTTGACTGCAAATTTCGGGAGTGAAACTTGCAAATTTTTGCTAATTATAACGAGTTTATTGACACCAGTTTTGAAAGTTTCCGACAAGTCAGGCTGGGGTTGAAAATTTGAAAAATCGTAGGGGTTGAAATTTTGACTTGCAATTTCGGGAGTGAAACTTGCAAATTTTTGCTAATTATAATGAGTTTATCGACACCAGTTTTGAAAGTTTCCGACAACAAGTCAGGGCTGGGGGTTGAAAACTTTGAAAAATCGTAGGGGTTGGAATTTTGACTTGCAAATTTCGGAGAGGGGATTGCAAATTCTTGCTAATATAAACGAGTTTAGTGACACCAGTTTTGAAATTTTCCGACAACAAGTCAGGGCTACGTGATGTTGGCCCTGCCTTTGTACCACCCCTTATAACTCCTTTGTTTTTGACTTGCAAATTCCGGGATTGGACTTGCAAATTCTTGCTAATTACTTGCAAAATAATGGCACTATGCAAAACTTTTTTTAAAAAAGTGTAAGGGCCAACTTCACGGACGTGGCAGACTGACTGAACAACGACACAAGCCCACGCGCACACTTATTAGTTTTTATGCATTTATTGAACTAATAAATGAAAAAAAGGTTGGTAAGTGGATGTCGCTCTGCTTTACAGTAGGTTACAAGTGGATCACTGTAATGGATGGTGTTAAATTTGAATTCAATGATATAATATCATTGTATAAGAAAAACGATTCTGAGCGAAAACGGTCAGTCAGCCTATGATATTACCAAGTATATTTGATGATATTATTGTGTATAAAGTAATTTATATATAAGCTATTTACGTGAAACCTTGTTTTAAATTTTTAATCCTTAGTTATAGAAGTTGAACATTTTATAAATTTTTAACTACAAAATAATTATTAAATTATAAATTTGATAAATGTTGTCAAAATATGAACTTTAATTGCTTATAAAAAAAATTGTGCCTATGTATTTTTAATATTTTTCAACTGCTATTGTGAAAATATATCAGGAGCCTTGTATTCAATTTTCACGCTTTTTTTCCCAACAAATAAAATTTTATTGATATTTATAAAAAAAAAACTAAAAAAATTGATAACTGACAATGTCCGTAAACAGCTCAAAAAGAGTCAAATTATTTTCAAAATTTTATCGTGTATAGAAAATGCTAATATAAACATTCAGTGAACTTTTCAAGTATCTTCAGTCATACGTTTTTTAATTACAATAAAATAAGAAAATCATTACATGAGATATCGACTGAATATCAAATGTTGTAAAAATATTAATTTCAAACGCTCATAAAAATTTAATTTAACTTTCTAGTATATTCTTTCTAATATTAAAATTAACATCACAAAATTGGTTTTATTTTAATTTTAAGCATGTTGAATATAGGTACCTAATATATTTGGAAGCGGGTTTGAAGTATCTACGATCATTTGTTTTTGAGTTGCAACAAAAACCAAAATCGATTTTCTCGAAAACAGATTTTGCGTAAAAATTCTCGTTTTTCCTTAATTTTTCTTTTGTTTTTCACGATGCTTTTGAAAAATACTGAGAAATTTTTACCCTTTTCCCTCCAAAGTACCAACTAGATTCACTTTCCTATCAGAAAAGTTACTGTTGAAGAAAATCCAAGCACTTTTACTGTTCAAAAAGGTGATGACAGACACAAAAATATAAAAACAATTTAAAAAAAAAACACACATCATTGTAAAATCAATACATTCATCGCTTCGCTCAGAATCTAAAAAAGATTTTATGCATTTATAGAACTAATAAATGAAAAAAAAAGATTATTATTTCTATAGGGTAATATACAGAAGAAACACAGAGTGATAATTGAATCACATACTCAATGGCATTTTATTATAATATATTTATTATTTATCATAACTATAACTGCATCTGATAACTTAAAAAAATTATAAATATTCATTGTTATTTGAAACATCATATTATTTTAGATGAAATGATGCGTGAAAACCTCGTGGGACAAGACGCTACAAATGGTTAGAATTTAATTTAAATTTTTGAATATTAAAAATATTTTAAATACTATGACATTCACCGCTTATACTTTTTACTCTGATAATATATTAAATACTTTGTGCACCTAAAATATAAAAAGGTGGGTAAGTAGATGTCGCTTTGCTGTACTTACTATAGGTTACAAGTGGGTCAAAGTATAATGGATGATTTTAAATTTGAATTCAATTATAAAAACAATGTAATCATTGTATATGAAAAACGATTCTGAGGGGTGACGGTTTATCAGTCTGGATATTTTATATTATATTTATATTGTTATTCCTTATTAGTTATTATTACTGACAATGTCCCTAAACAGCTCAAAATATTTTTAAATTGTTATGGTGTATAGAAAATGCTAATATATACATTCAGTGAAAATTTCATACATCTAAGGTCATTTGCTTTAAAGTTTCATCAAAAACCAAAATTTCGAGTTAAAATTTCTTTTAAAAAACTATTGGGATTTTAAATTATAACCTCACCAATACTCCAACTAGTTTTGACTTTCCCATCGAATAAGATACAGAAGTTGAAAATCGAAGAATTATTTTGTTTATTTATCGTGTACACAAACACAATAAATAAAAAAAAAACAAAAAAACAATACATACCATTGTAAAATCAATATATTATTCATCGCTCCGCTCAGAATCTAAAAGACAAAAGTATCTCGCAAAACGTACTAAAAATATTGTTTTAAACACTTTTTTTTATTGATGTTTAAAACATGGGATTTTAACGTTTAAAAGAAAATTAATATGTTTTTTCTGATGTTTTAAACGTGTTATAAACAAAATGTATTAAACATAACAATCCTGCCAGCGGCTCATAATGTTTTGTCCTAAAAAATATCTAAAAATATCTTCCATATGCGACTGTCTGAAATATGTGTATATTTATTGGTTATCCGTCCACTGCTACTTGCATAATAGTAAAATCGTTGGGCTGACCATAGATAATTCTGTCAATATTTCGACATTCGAACATCGTCAATGCACACGTATTACGTATACCTCTACCTTTATTACCATTTGCAGTTAAAAGGTATTCTATAAGATAAGGGTAATATTAAATTGTAAATAATTCAATAAAGACATTCAACGCAGCTTATGAAAAAAAAGTATTCATTGGACTTATTAATTGATATGGAATTATTGCATTAAGTACTATTGTATTCTTGTATACAATATATTATATCCTCGTATTTACCAGTAGGTATCTAAAAAGTAAATATGTATACATATTAATTATAATTCGCTCCTTTCGTTAGGTAATGTAGACTGGATTTGCGCCTGTTCTAAGTATACTAAATAGTAATAGATACATAGAAATATACTATTAGGTGTTATTCGATAATAAGATGGAGTGTAATTTACTTTAAACTTTAAAGTGTTTTATTTCAATATATACAAATAGTAATCTTAGGTAGACGGTTGTGGACGGCACGGCGGCGGACTGAACGGCGAATATATTGACATATATTGATATAGTGTATTTATTACAAATTACATTAATAAAATAACAATTGCCATACTTCAATAAAATTTCCTTCAAATATGTATTCCTTCCAATGGGCTTAAATCAAGAATTTTTACCATAACTCAAGTATTATTATTTAGGGTATACCGATCTTGCTGGTTGGGAAAACAAAGTTGAAAATTTCTGTAAGTATACATTCATTATTTATAGTTGTAAGGTTTTTGCCACATTATTATTATTATTATCTTTTATATATTATTTTCATCAGTAGTCCGTCAACCGTCGAGTAGTGAATAATTGACACGGTACGCAGCGGCCACCAGTACAAAGTACAGGTACCGCAGCGACCGGCCTACACTTTCGTCAACCACCACTACGGACTACAGCGCGACAACGCCAACTCTCCCACCGCGCCTCAAAACCACAAGGCAGGACGGGAAGGCGGGTCGCGCGAAACGAGTACCGGCCGCCGGCGGCTACGATGATTTTCATCTTACGTCAACCGTCCAACGGACAACCACCCCGCTCGACCAGTACCGTTTCTTTTGATATATATATCTATGTTACCCACGGCATTCGCCACGCCGTACGACTACATAAAATATTGCAAACCAATAAACGTCTCCCAGAGACATTACCGTATCTCCGATTTGTCACTGTGTTGTTTTTTTGTGATTTGATTATCGTGTGCGCACCCTCACCGTCACACCACCTCAATGACCGGCTCACCGCGGATCACCAGTCACCACCGTCGTAGCCGCGTCATAATGTTATATAATAGTTTTATAATTAGTTTATTAAATAGTCTTTATCTTTAACTTATATTCAGTTCTTTACTTCGGATATATCATACATAATAATATACGATTCTGCTTAAATGAAACGATATAACATAGTTAATTCGAATACGTAACAACCATACCTATGTCATTAAAAATGTATCACGATGAATGATGAAAGACAATACACTGACATTCAGATTTTTGCATCAGTGCTAAGTGGCATCATATCATTATTAAAAAATTCATAATTTATTATTTTATTACTGCATTAGGAAAATTATATACTATATGATAATAACTTTATACTTTATATAATTCTTCAGTGTGATTACTATTGTGTTGTTAATCGTGCAAATTTTGAATGATCAAACCGATTGAGTTGTTAAAAGACAAAAGTAATAAACTACTTGTCTTGGAATGTGGTGTTTATAGCGTATTTTATCAACTACTTTAGTTAGCAGAAGGGTATCAAAGATAAATTCACGCAAATCGAATATTTTTGTTATTTTATTTATTTATAAGGTTGCAATTGGTTACACATTAACATTATTAAAATATTTATAATTAAACACTGTTCGTTGGAATTGCCATTGGTTCCTTGTGCAGACGACAAAAAGCATGTATCAACTCGTTAGTCCTTTTAAGGCCTAAAATAACAATAATTTTATCTTAAAAGTTTAAACAAATATGAGTGTTGAGCGTATGTGGTTTGTAGCTCATATATACTAAAAAAAAGCTGGGTACCACTCTGCTGTATAGCAGTTGTCAAGCATATCGTTGTAATAGAAATGTTATATTTGAATTCAATAATAAATCATACAAAAAACGTTTCTGAACGGAGACTTTGAGTCATCCTAACATACTTTTATAAATAATCAAATTAAACAAAAAAAAAAAATTGAAAGTAGGTATTTCATGGATATAACTAGCTTAACTTTTCATTCAACTTTATTTTTGATAGGGGTAGATAAATTGTCAGGAATATTTTATTCAAATATCTTATGTTAGCTATGAAAATATTTTTTTTTGTGAATTTCTAACTGAAAAATATTTTACAAAATTAGAAAAATTCATCATGACTATAAGTAGCAGATCATTTTTAAAATTTAACCATTTACGGAAAGCGCTAATATAAATATTCGGTGAAAATATCAGGATTCTACTGTAATTCTTTCTCAAATTAGAACGAAATATCTAAAATCAATTAATGGGAATTCGTTAATTTATCACCAAATATTAAAATAGTGCAAACAATATTATTCGACCGAAATCGTGTTTCGAACTTGAGACATTCTGTACTCAGATGTGCCACTGTGAAAACAGGCTTGCCACTTAAATAATAATTATTATTATTGAAACTATTTACAAACAAAAATGTTCATCATAAATCTCATAATCACTGTTCGAGAACCTCCCCAAGTTGGAATTTATCCTTTTTAAATTAGCCTATCTTCTTCCCAGAGGTGTAAATGTGTAATCTATCTCTGTAAAGATATTTCATCGAAATCGGTCCAGCCGTGTAAGAATACATGGAGGACACACACAAACATTCATTATTATATATTATAAAGATTATAATTATTAGAAAATATACCCATCACATATACAATGTTTCTACAAGTATATTTATAAAAAAAAAATAAATCATTGGTACGTGCAAGTGGTGCAACGCGGTGTCCCGGACGGGACAGTTTTATGCATACGTTAGTATTATATCATATTTTATTCATATTGAATTACTTGTATTGCTTAGTGAATAATGGTGGTTACGGCGGCACGCTTCGTAAGTACCTAATTATTGTCAATGTTGTATCTAAATAAAAAAAGTTACGCTAATACAGTTAAAAGTATCAATAAATAGCCCTGCAACACTATCGCGCACTTAATCCTTCATTTTTCGATACCGATACCTATACCGAAACTAATGCATATTATTTCAGCTTATGTGGGCAGTTATGTAAGACATTGTCGAAGAGGTAATAATTATTAAACTGATTACAATACATAAATCTGACACTTAAATATTTAATAAAATATTTTGTAATTCAAGGCTCTTGAAAACGGATCATTTTGTCATTTTTTCTGATTTACCCAGCGGAAAATATTAAAACAAAAGATTGTTAAGGGGACAGTGGCCTCGGCCAGGAAAGCATAAAAGAGGTTATGTGTGTCTCCCACTCCTTTCACTGTGGCAGCGCGACGGAGACGTACATTTAGAATAAAGGAGTGTAGCATCGGGATATCCATATCGCACATCATGGAATTTCAATAAAAAAATTTAGTGTGCAATTACCCCGCCGTAACAACCAAACTCAATCACCCATAATTAAGGATTTTTAATTACTGTCGGCGTGTAATGGTTGTTGGTAATACAGTTTACTGGGACCGCGGAGTGTTGAGGGGGATCCTTGAGCTCAAAATTGACTTGCAGTAGAAGATCAATGATAAAAACGTATAGACGAATGGTCAACCACCAAGTCCCAATACAAGATAAATTAAGGAATCCGGAATGATTAAAAATACAAATAATAAGTATTGCATTTATTCAAAACTTTACATCAGTTATCTTACCGCATTGAGTAAATCGTCGGAGCCCATAAGGCGACTGGCGGTGGTAGGAGTTAAGTTTGTTCACAGAATTGGTCTACAAGATTATGTGTTGCATTACAAAGAAATTCACATACCTAAAATTTCAAAATCACGTCTGGGATTTTATTGTACTTGATTAAGCTTATTGTAATCCTTACTTGGAAAGTGTTTTGAGATCATAAAATTTCGTCAATAGGCAGAATTTGGAGGAAGCCCAATGGATTTCATTTGTGAATTTTAAATAAGTTAACGAGTATTTGCTGCTCTATTTTGAATTTAGTTTCAATTTCTGACGGTAGTACCTAGGGAAATGATTACTATTCAACTGTTCATTGTTATCCAATTAGTGTATCAGTTCAGACGGCATTAGTATAACTTACAAAAGCAACAAACATTAAAGTCATAAAAAAAAAAAATTTAGAAAAAAAAGTTGTTAATCGAAAGTCACAATTATATATCATAATAATCATTATATTATCTATTACATGTTCGATTTATATGTTTCTGTGTTACTTATGTTATTAAATAGACTTAAATATTTCTAAATAATATTAACGTAAATGAGGATCTTTGTAGAGATATGACAATAAGCACAAATAGTGATATTGGTTAGATAAGAACACGAAAAGTATTACATTGACCAGTATATTATTTATTCTGCATAAAAAAAAAATTGCATGTCATTGTACTCCGAGGTTTACAGAATCCATCGCATACACGGCTACATAGTATGCAGTAAATTATAAAAGACTGCTATTCCATTACATCAGTCAATAATATGAGGTGTTACGTGTTCGGTTTTTGTGTTTCAGATTAGATATTATATGATGATGACCGAGTTTCTATCGTGACCTTCGAACTTATACATGCGTAAAAATGACGAACAATTAATACACACTATATCCCTATTAGGTCGCATGTGAGTGGGGGACTACTATAGGTAATTTTTCTTGCCGCTCAATAACCGATCAAATTAACATGTCCATATTATGGGTCGGACGTCCAAGTCTGTACTCTGATTGACATCATCGTGATGGAAATTCAAGTTTACGGCCGTAAATATCAGTTACCATCATATGTGGAACTTGAGGACGGACAGTCGTTCTATAGGAATACTATTAAAAAAAAACATAGGAAACCACCGGTTTAGTCGGTATAATTATGATTATCGTCGTTTAGGATAATAATAGCATCATAATAATTAATATTAAACAGTACGTAGCACGTTATGATTATATATTGGTAGACACTGTGGTAAGTTTTGCTGGAATGCCACGGCACATTACCTATAAAGTAGGGTGTGCAGTATGTTGGACCAACTCACCTTGAAGAAATGCAACCGAGGGAGTTATCTACGGACCAATCCGATTGCATTAGATCCAATTGTACGCCCTCGTAGGGAGCCAAACAACACTGACGATTTCGCTGCAAAATCTGGTTGTCTTCTTTGCACCGTCTTCCGCGTACTAGAAATAGCAGCCAACGACTTAGATCGCATTGGTTTGTTTGTCCCGATCTTTGCGCGCGGAAGTCTATAGGTACCCACGGACGAGGATGATAATAAACACTAACTACGTGGTTCCTGCG